>JAOXJP010277960.1:0-19706 GCA_025762735.1 Platanus orientalis | reverse complement strand
AAAATAAGGAAACTAGACTTGAAAGTTTAGGGTTTAACTCCTAGTACTAGTTTGAGTCCCTAAGATTAGGGTAAGTTGTTTGGTTGCACTTGGGGAAGGTGTTAAGTGCCCCAAACACCCGCCATTTTAGGGTGGCTTCTCCCATCCATATGAATTTCAAGTTTGTGTTCATAATCATGCTTTGCTAATTGTGAATTTAAGTGTTTAAACCTTTTTAATGTGAGTTGGAGATTTACTGAATTTTCCTCAAGCCTAACGCCTATTTTAGTTTTCAACGCCTATTTTTCCAATGCTTGAATTTTAATTCAGGGGGAAAATAGGCGATGGCTTATGAACAGTCCAGAAACTGTCCTTAAATCTGTCTTATCCTAGGTACAGGAGACCCCTCAAGAGTTAGGTCTTTAGAGGGGTGATGAACCCTTCTAAATGGCTTGCTGCTTACCTTTTTAGGGTTAGGGGTTACCCTAGGGAAAGGGGAGAAAAGAAAGAGGATTCATTTTTTTGAGTTATAGGCCTAACGCCTGTTTTTCCATAGACCTGAATTTTAATTCAGGGTGAAAACAGGCATTGGAAAACTTGACCAAGTAGGCACTTTAGTGCCACTATTTAGGGTGTTTGGGTGGGTCCCAGCACTGTGGGATCCTGAGTTAGGGAGAGAGGAAGTCTTCTAGGGTTACATTGTGCAACCCTAGGGGTCTTGGGCATAGGCCACATGGATATATGATCTCCCAAAGTAGGCCAAACAATCATCTATTACAAGCCTAACGCCTATTTTTTGGCCGGACGCCTGTTTGTTCAACGCCTGAATTTTAATTTAGGGAAAAAATAGGCGTTGGGTGTAAAATCAACAGCCAGTTTAGCTTTTTAGGCCACCCAAGTGGGGCCCATAGGGGTGGAGTTTCTCCTGAGTCTTAGGACTGATCCTAAGGCAGACTCACACTTAACTAATTTTGAAAAAAATGATTTTTAAGATCCAAGTCTGACGCCTGAAAAACATCCCAATGCCAGAATTCCTGTCTAATGCCTGTTTATTAAAAAAGCAGGCGTTGGGACAAAAATAAGGGCCCAGAGAGGTGCTAATGCACAGGGATGGTTCATAGGGGTTAGAATAGCCTTGGAACAGGTTTAGGGATAAACAGGGCTCCCTGGGGTGGGTCTTAGATCTCAACACCTGTTTTTATCCCTAATACCTGTTTGTCAACCGTCTGTTTTTTAACTAGGAGAAAATCAAGTAGCTGGATTTCTAGATTTTAAAGCCTTTAGGGTTTTACAAAAAATATAAAATTAAACATTTTTATAACTAGTATACAAAGGAACAACATATAAAAAATTGAGCTCAAGATCATGCATAGATAATTCAAAATAAATTCCATAAATATTCCCAAAAATTAGGTCTCAAAAGACCTAGTTTTTAGGGTCTGTTTGGGGGGCCATCTTAAGGCCTTTCACAGCTCAAAAATCATAAAATTAAATACAGAACTCCCTACATATGCCTAGTAAAACATAGTAAAAATTGGGCTCAAGCAACCCTCTACAAAATTCAAACCAAAATCAACATTGAAATAGGTAAAAAATAAGAACAAAGTAGAGGCTGTTGAGCCTCTACCATGTACGCGAATTAGAACTATGCTCTAGCATAAATTGGACAACATAACAGTGATCAAATGATCATAATTAAGGTGTAGAACATGAATTCAAACAGGGTTTAGGCTTACCTTGCCAAGGGTTGGGGGGAATCAAGCTTTTTCTCCTTAGGGTTAGGGTTTTTGTTGCCAACCTCTACCTCAACGAATTTGGGGCTATTTATAGCCCCAAAATAGTTGAATGTATGGTTGGATGGAGGGATAAGGATGGGTAGATGGAGGGTTAGGATGACGTTTATCCTAATTTAAGTGGAGGGCTAGGATTAGATCTAGGTTTTAATAGGTGGAAGGCTAGGATTAATCCAAGATAAAATGAGGTGGAGGGTGGGGATGAGCTTGGCTAAAATGAGGTGGAAGGTGGAGATCTATTTGTGTTTGTTTGACATGGATTGGTGAGGTGGAAGGGGAGCATGGGAGATGCCTTTTGAGGCAGTCTCATTTTTGCACTTTTCAAGAGTGTAATACGAGGTGCCAAATGAGGGGGTTTGATTAGCTCATAGGGATTTGAAATTCAAGGGGAGGATCTAAGGGTGGTGAGTGAGAGAGAGAATCTAAAAATTCTAATCTAAGGGCTCCAACAAATGGGCTAAAGATGAGAATGCGTTAAATGCAAAATATATCATCTTTAGCTCATTTGAAATAATATCTGATTTCTGATTTTTTCGAACCCTCTCACTACCGTCACTCCGTGTGAACTCCCGAGCTTGGAAGTTGGCCCAGTCAATGTTGATTTTAGAAGTCACAGATGCTCCGGTCGTCCTGGTCTAGTCAGAACCAAATTACGAAAAGGATAAATGGCTGAAATCAAGGTTTTTTGGCCTAAAAAGCTCTCAAATGTAATTTAAAAAGGCAAGATGGTAAAATTGATCCAAGGGTGGCCCAGGGATAGATGCTGTCAGGTCTAGGTGATTCATAGCTTCTGACTATGCGAGATTATGGTACTTGAGCAAGAAATTAGGTCAAAAACCATTTTTCGAGCGGTTTGACAAAATTATATAGGGAATGCTACTGGTTCTTTTGTAAAATGTTGATTCATGTCGTATCTAGGAGGTTTGAAGTTAGGGAGTCTTGGAGCTATAGGATCTGACAGATCGACTACTGGATTCTCGGGCAGCTACTGAGAGCTTTTTAAAATAGAGTTGTTTGAACAAATTGGGTTTCTATAGCTACCAGAAGTCGGGTGAAATTGAATGGCTAGACATTTCTTGAACCAAGGGTTTGTGAAATGCTTTATTGAGGACATGAGCGATACTGAGAAAATGGCTCTGACTTTGCTACATTCTGAGCTCGACATAACTTTTAAAGGCATCTTGCATGTCAAATATAGACAAAATGCACTTTTTCTAGGTTTGGGCAAAAATGAATGCTTGGGCCTTGGATTTTCTGCAAATTAGTGAGGATTTGATAGTCTCAAGGCTCTGAATTTATAATGGTATAACCACTAACTATCTAAATTTCTGATGTCAGATGCACTCCTGGGAGCCAGTCAAGTACCTGATTTTTTAGACCTGATTCATCGTGCTTTTTAGAGTATTTGAGGGAATCATGGCAAATATAATTTATGAAAGTCCTTGCTCCTTAAACAACTTTTCAAAGGCCTCACGATTTTGAAGAAATGGACACCAACTGATCCTGATTTGGAGGTCTGGAAAATATTTTGCCTTTATAAGAGTAAAACGAGGGGAAACAACCTTTTGACCTTTTAGCGGAAGATTTGAGGTTTCACAGAGGTTCTAAACTTTGAAACTCTCTTCTTAGACCTAGAGATTTGAATTTAAGGCCAAGGCCAAGGCCAAGATATGGTGACTGAGCTTTCTGGATTCAGAGATCAGATGAGTTTCTGAGAGCTCTAACAAGGGTAATTTCTTGGTCAGGGGTATCATAGATTGAGAGATTGATTGTTTCTGTTCTCGAGTAGTGTCTAACTTGTGATGAGTTTCATGGAGCAGGGTGGCTTTGGGACGCATAGGATTTTAAATTACACCATTTGGACCATAGGAGAGGCTCTAGGGGTCTTTTGAGGGTCTAGGGGTCATTCTTTGAGTAAAAAGGGTAAAATGGTATTTTTTTGCTGACGGGTTGAAAAGGTAAAAATGAAAATTCTTTACCTATGATGCTTCATGACAAGAAGGCTTACATAGGCATAGAAATTCAGTGATCTAGATGACAAATAATGAGTATTGAGCCTTTAAAGGTAGAAGGGCAAAATGGTAATTTTTCCATCTGTGATGCTTTGCTGGAGAAAGACTTACATGAGGTGGAAAACTTACTGATGATATGAATAGGGTTCTAAAATGTGGACCCTCAAAGTCCCATTGGTGCTTTTGAGTGAAATTAGGCTTTGTCCTAAAATGATGCTTTTTGGGCTGTAATAAGGTGCTTTGACTGATTCGATTATGACTGGAGTATCTGGAAAGAACTCTTTAGGGGATTCCTAACCTCCTAGAGTCCAGGTTTGCTCTTCCTAAGCTAAGGGTGCTTAGAGTCTCAATGCCAAGATGCTGTTATGCTGTTCTTATGCTATCATATGACCCGAGTCAAAATTTGGGTGTTGACAGTATGCCGAAAATTGGGATGTATGCCTGAATTTCAAGCGTGCGCCTAAATTCCCCCAGTAAATGAAATTCATGCGTATAGCTCCTAGACAACAGTCCATCAACTATGTTTTTCACATTTCAGACTACTTCCTGAGGTTAACTGGGCCTAGAATTTTTCGAGCTAGGTTAAGACCTTAGACACTCCTCTGAAAAATCCCAACCTCAGTTGCAAAGCTTAAGCCCCACTTTGGATTTTCTAAAGTGGGTGGGTTTTGTTTGAATTTGCATAGACCCCTATGAAATCCAGGGGTTGTGGGATCCATTCCGAGGGCTACACTTCTGGTGTTGAGACCAAACTTAACATGGAGTATCTTACAATGATTATAGAACTAATGGAAAGCAAAATGAAAATGAAGCAAAATATCATGCAAAATCAATAGTAAATTACATCTATAAAGTAAATGATATAATTCAGTTTAGAACAGAAACAATAGGAAATTAATTACAATAAAAATCTTATAAAATACTGAAACTACAATAAAATGAGATAAAAAAATTAATTCGAATGTATAAATTAGTTAGATAATAATCATAATACTAATAAATTAAAAATCATTTTTAGGGATAAAATTAAAATTCAGGCATTGCTCATTGGTCAATCTATACAGTGTGAAAACATACTTGTACAATGAGAAAGTGGGACCCATCTCAGGGGTCAAATGAACTTATTTAGGAATGGAATTTGGTGGACCTATAAGTCATTATGATAATGACTAACAGTCAAAATTTGGGGTCTTAACTCCTCTATAGGGGAAGTTATGTGGCAAAGGAGGGCAAATTGAGGGTTGTTATAAGGAGGTGAGAAAATGAAGGATTAGGATAGATGATACAATTTTAGGGTTTCTAAGGGTAATCCTAGTCCTTAATTAGGAGAGGGGGGTGGATGTGCAACATGTGGAAAGGGAAAATTGATTAAGGGCTGAGATGAGGAGGTGGAGAAATGAAGGGTGAGATGGGCTTGGAAAAATGGATGGTGGATGATGGGCTAGGGTTTATATCATTGGATCCTAGCCCTTCATCAAGTGGAATTTTGAATTGATGCCAAATGAGAGGAATTAAATCATAGTTACTTTTAGGATTTTTTAGAAAAACAATGATTACTTTTTTAAAAATATCAAAAAAGTAATGATTGCTTTTCTAAAAAATATCAATGATTTATCGGATTTTTACCTCCTTATTGTCTGGGTGTTCTTTTTGGATTCTATAGCTTGGAAAGTTTCGAGGTTTATGTACTTTTTGCATCTCCTAGACACTTTGGTTGTAATGTAATTGTCATAATCAAATTTAGATGAGTGTAGGTGGGTCACAACTGAGTCTGAATAGCTCCGAAATGCCTCGGACTTATACAAGAAGGGAAAAATGGTAAAATTGATTTTTATGATCTTGATATGAAAAATAACTTTTAAATTTTGTGAGATACATGTTTAGAATCTTTGCGAAACCGATACCCGAGTTAAAATCTGTATTCAAAACCTTGATTTGTCCTAATCTGAATTCATAGTGGATTTGAGATAGGTCTTTGTTGTGTCCTAAGTGGGATTTTTTTGGGTTATTGAATATTTTGGGTATTGGAATCTTGTGAACACAGGATCTGACGGATTGATAAATCAGTTTTCTAGAGAGTTCCCAGGGGGTTCCTAAAGGAGGGTCACTTGGCCAAAAAACACAACCTTGAAGTCTTGGGTTTGCCAAGATGGGCCCCCTAATTAGTGAGTTCCTAACCTGTGATGAATTCTCAGGGGTCTACCGAGGGTCTATCACTTGCTAAAAAATGATTGGGTTTGATCTAGGGAGATTGAAGAAATTGATGTGGAGTGGGTCCGACAATATCTGAGCTTGAAGGCTAGCCTTGAACTCTTGGAAAAAATCGAGAATCATCTTCTAACTGGTCTAAATTTGGTTGTCTGAAGGCCTTTCGAGGACTTGCAGTAGGTCAAATATGACCAATACTATCTTTTAAGGGTTTGGGGAATTATTGGGGCTTTGGGGTTGCTTGAGTCTCTGGACATTCTAGTTCTTTAGATATCTTTGAAGATGATTATGATGGGAGGGTACAGGATTTGACTTGGAGTCATTTGGGTGCCAGGGATAATTTTTAGGGTTCATTGAGGGCCCAATTTTGAGGAAAAATGGAGAGTTTTGAGGATCTAGGGGTAGAAAGGTAATTTTCTAGCTTTTGATGCTTTAATGTAAGAAGACTTATGGAGGCTGGAGAATTCTAGAGAAAATGATTTGATAAACTGAAGTTGAGATATTTTAAAAGTTTAGGGGTAAAATGGTAACATTACACTTTGTGAATAGAGTATCTTTTGAGAATGCTTGAATATCTAAAGTCCTGGGGTGTCTAGGGTTTAACCTTATCCCTTGTTGTAATGAACCTAAGTCAAAATTTGGGTGTTGACAACATGATAGTTGTTTAGACTATGGCCCAAAGTGAACATTTTATGGACTTAATGGATCGAAGTATGGCATTGCTTGTGTCCGAAGTCAAGCAAATGTCACGGGGTGGCTGTTAGTAAAGTTATGTGGTAGATAACTTACTGAACAAAAATGTAGCTGGTGTAAAAGGAAAGCTGTTCAACAGGGTGGATTGGGTGTACCACCGATTAAACTATAGGGGGCTTTGTGTGGACATGCAGAGAGATGTTGCGCTCTCTCCTAAGAAGCTGTGGAAGGTTGTAAGTAACCCATATTGCTATGACGATAGATTCCTTAGGCATGATAGCAATCTGTGCTATGGCCTTAGGAATTACGTAGATTTTATGAAATGAATTGTGATGCGTGCTTACGTCCTAATAAACAGACATCATAGGTGGGTCATACCTTATAATTGTCTTGTCTTTGATATGGTGTAAGTAGAGGACTAATCAGGACTGGAGACATTGTTGCGCTATCTTCAAAAGTTGTGGGGGTTGTGATGAGAAGGAACCCATTGTATAATCATAACTGCCTAACGGTGTTAGCGCCAAGATAATACGTAGGCTATGAATCGAGGTACAGCATCCGCCTATGTCCGAATAAATGAACGTTGTGAGGCAATTTTTTATATGTGTTAGGGATTGCCAAGGCTATGTCAGGAATTTTTAGGCTTACTCCGAAATCCATGGAGATCCCGAGAGATCGGTGCTATGTACTAGTTTCAACCATCTAATTTGCAAACATGATTGGCAATAATACATAGGCTATGGAGTGAGGATTCCTACCTACATTGCGATAAATGGTTATCTGTGTGGGCCTTTCTTCAAAGTCATGTACCAACTTGACTTAGTGAACCTGTGTGGCCTAGTGGAGCATGTCTGGAAGTTTTTAGGCTTACTCCGAAAGTCATGGGGTTCCCAAGAGATCAGTGCTATGTACTTGTTTTAATCATCCAATTTTCAAACATGATTGGTATGATACATAGGCTATGGAATGAAAAGTGACACTTACCCATACCCGAGTAGACAATGTACTATGTTGAAGGTTGCGGCCTTTTCATATGAGGCAAGATGTGGGGTCCTCACCAAACTTGCTGTGGCCTAAGCGAGGTATGTCAGGAGGTTTTTAGGCTTGCTCCGAAAGCCATGGCAATCCCTGTGGTCATCACCAATCTGTGCTATATACTTGTTTCAATCATCCAATTGGCAAACATGATTGGCATGATACATACGCTATGGAACAAAGACGACACTTGTCTATACCTGAGTAAACAATGTAATATGTCGAGGGTTGCAACCTTCTCATATAAGGCAAGATGTGGGGTCCTCACCGAGCCTACAGTGGCATGAGATTAAAATGTTGGGAAATAAAAGACATATCATTCATGTTTGGTGATAACATTGCCGTAATTGGCATTTGTCAGGAGATGATGCATCATCTTTGATTGGTTTTTCCGTGAATGGGATTTTGTTGTGAAATGACCCATCATTTCCGATTAGTTTTGTTGTGAATGGGCTTCATTGGGAAATGATGCATCATTTATGATTGGTTTAGCTATGAATGGGATTTGCTAGAAAATGTCACATCATCTTTGATTGATTTTTCCATGAATGGGCTTTGTTGGGAAATGATGCATCGTTTCCAATTGGTCTTGCCATGAATGGGCTTTATTGGGAAACGACACATCATTTTTGATTGGTTTTGTATTTGTGGGTAGATGATGCATCATCTCTGATCAAAACTGAATTTGTTAGGAGATGATGTATGATCTTCTATCAAAATTGAATTTATTAGGAGATGATGCACCATCTCCGATTAAACTAGCATTTGTGGGGGAGATGATGCCTCATCTCTGATCAAAACTAAATTTGTTGGGAGATGACGCATCATCTCTGATTTGGTTTCCCCTTATTTCTAGAGTGTCTGAGCAAGGATGAGGGTACATGTATATGTTTGGAGAGCTTACTTTTGCTTTACCAAATGATGATCCTCACAATTGTATGATTATGACTTGGCTTGATTTGACTCAGAGTGCCATCTCTAGATTTCACCCTGAGTGCTAATTTGATTTTGCTCCCTTTTTTGCCCCTATTTAACAAGACTGGGTCAGAGCACTATTTCTGGTGTTCACTCTAAGCTTTCATTGATTTTTTTTTCTTTTTTTCCATTTTTTGCCCCTGTCCTCAAATAGGTTTAGGTTTTTCAAAAATGATTGTACGGGGTAGCGCCCTTGTCTTAACTTGGATTGAATGCTTAACTTATGTATTGTTAACTTGTGCTTAAAATTTTTTGAAATGCTAAGGAATTTGGGTGGATGCATTGCTGAATGAATGGCTTATTGAAGATGTTCCAAGACTTGCCTTTGAATAGGCGGAATTTAATAGTTTGGAAATTGAATATGAATGGCTCCTGGTTGGAGACTATTGCAGTTGAAGTCCATGGTTCTCTACAAAAATGCCCATATGTTGAAGAAGATTATGGTTATGTTTCAGATCCATATTAATTTGAAGAAAATGATGGTCCTTTACAAGAGAAGTTCTTTTCTTTTGCTTGCCTTTTCTTTTTTTGCTTTTTCTTTTTTGTTTTGCTTTCTTTTTCTTCTCTTTGCTTCTTTTTGAACCATCAGTTCTTCTCATATGGAATTATACAAGGAATGATTATGATCTTTGGAGATGTAAGAATTTGAAGAATAAAAGAATATTTAAGAATTTGAAGAATAAAAGAATGTTTAGCAAAATGGCCAATCAAAGGCCTTCTCATTTCAAGATTTCATTTAGTGGTCAAATTTACATTAGTTAAGCAAATAATAGCTTGACTTAATCCAAGTTTACATATGTGGGGAAGTCCTCCCCATTCATATTCCCCAAAAGTAATGCCCTACTGGATAACTTCTATTTGACAATGAAAGGTCCCTCATAATTTGGTCGAGGATACCCCCGTGGTGCTTGTTCATGTGGAAGGACCTTTCTGAGAACCAAGTCTCCTTCTTTAACATCTCTGGGCCTGACTCTTTTGTTGAAAGCTATTTCTATGCACCTCTAGTAGGCCTATCCATTACTCATTGCTTGTAGTCTTTTCTTATCAATAAGGTTTAGCTAATCATGTCAGACCTGTGCCCATTCTAATTTTGGAATCTGTGCCTTAGCTAAGATTCAGAGGCTAGAAATTTCAACTTCAATTGGTAGGATTGCTTCCATGCCGTAGACTAGTGAATATGGAGTTGCACCTGTTGAGGTACGGATGGATGTTCTGTAGGCCATGAGTGCATAGGGCAACATTTTATGTCAATTAGAGTGGTTGACTGTCATTTTCTAGAAGATTTTCTTGAGATTCTTGTTGGCTACTTCCACTACTCTATTCATCTGTGGCTTGTATGGAGATGAGTGATGGTGGTGGATCTTGAAATTTTTGTATAGTAATTCAAGAACTTTTCCCACAAAATTGGTTTAATTGTCAGTGATGATTTTGCTGAGAACACCATATTAACAAATGATGTCTTTGTGCACAAATATGACTGTGTTCTTCATTGTGACTGCTAACAAAGATAAGACCTCAACCCACTTAGTAAAATAGTCAATAGGCACGATGATGTATAGATGTCCATTGGCTACCTTTCAAGGATGAGCCCTACCACGTTGATTCCACACATGGAGAATGGCTAAGGAGTAGTCAAATTGTGCAATTTGGAAGCTGGTTATTTGATAATGTTGGCATAAGACTGGCAAGTGTGACATTTTTTCATATGACTATAACAATCTATTTCCATTGTTGACTAGTAATACCCCAGTCAGAGAATCTTCTTTGCAAACATGAGTCCGTTCATGTATGGGTTGGACTCTCCCCCGTGAATTTCATTAATGATAGTGGAGGCCTCAGACTCATCTATAAACCTTAGAAGGACATGATGAGGGTATTTCTTCTACAATGTCCTACCATGTAAAACAAACTATGATACCAATCTTCCAAGGCTACACTGATTATTCTTGGAAGCCATAGAGGGCAGTGTGGTTTTCAAGATGATTTTTTATGTCGAGGAACCAAGGTTCCCTATTTAAGTCAATAACAACAATCTAAAGACAATAGGCCGACTCAATTCTCTGCTCAATTTCAATTGGTCTCATTTTTGCCCCTTGGGGGATGTCGATCATTGAGGCCAATATAGCCAAAGCATTTGCAAACTAGTTTCTGTTTCTGCCTATGTAGTTGAAAGTCAAGTACTCTAAGCTCTTGGAGAGGATCTGCAAGCACTCATTATAGTCCAGAAACTTCTCTTCTCAAATGAACCAATCTCTAATGGCTTGGAATATGACCAACGCTAAATTACCATAGACTTCTAAGTCATCAATGCCCAGGCCAGTAGCTGCTTTCAAACCAATGATGCAAGCTTCATACTCGGCTATGTTGTTAGTGCATGGAAAGTGGAGTCTTATGGCAATGGGAATGAGGGCACCATTAGGGAAATGAGCACAACTCCAACTTTGTTGCCTATCTGGTTTGTTGATCCATCAAAACATATCTTCAATTTGACAATCTTATTTAGTTTGACTTTAACACAAAGTATATGTTCATCTAAGAAGTTAAAGCTTATGGATAAGGGCTTGTCCACTGGTCCATTTGCTAGGAAGTCAGCTATGGCTTGCCCCTTCATAGCTTTTTACGAGACATGTGATGTCAAATTCAGACAACATCATGAGCCATCGGGCAATTCTTCCTATGGTTACAATTTTTTGAATAGATATTTGATAGGATTTATCCAAGAAATCAATAACACTTTGTAAGAAAGGAAGTAATGCTATAGTCTTTTGGTTGCATATATCAAAGCTAGATAAGTTTTCTCGAGAGGGGTGTATCTGGTTTCATAATCTACAAAACACTTGGTCAGATAGTAAATGGCTTTATCTTTTCTTCCTGTGTTGTCTTGTTGTCCAAGTATGCAGCCCATAGAACTGTCATGTACTGTCAAATACAAGATCAAAGGGTGATTTAGTTCTAGAGAAATCAACACATGCCGGCTTAGTAGATACTTTTTGATCTTATCAAAAGTAATCTGACAATCATCATTCCACTTAGTTGGAACGTTCTTCCTTATCAATTTGAACATTGGGTCACAAATGGGTGTAAGCTGGGTAATGAACCGACTAATGTATTGGATATGACACAAGAAACTGCGTACATCCTTCTTTGTTCGGGATATAGGCATTCCAATGATTGTTTTGGCCTTGGAAAAGACTACCTCAATGCCTTTTTTACTGATGAGGAAGCCTAACAATTTTCTATGCAAGGCTAAAAAAATACACTTGTTTGGATTCAGCTTTAACTAGTATCTCCTCAGGAGGCCCAACAACTTCTATAGATGCTTTAGATGATCTTCCCAATGGCGGGACTTGAAGATCATGTCATCAACATAGACCTCCATTTCTTAATAGATCCTATCAAGGAAAAGGACATTCATGGCCCATTCATAAGTTGTCCCTGCATTCTTAAGGCCAAAGGACATTACTTTGTAATAGAATATGCCTCAAGGGGTGTTGAAAACAATATTCTCTTAATCTGGTTGTAGCTAGAGAACCCATCCATAAAGGACATCATCTCATGTTCAACAATATTGTCAATAAGCACATCAATGTGGGGTAGAGGGAAATCATCTTTAGGATTGGTTCTGTTCAGGTCTCTGTAGTAAATGCACATTCGGACCTTTCCGTCCTTCTTGGGTACATAGAAGATGTTGGTTAACCATTGAGGGTATTGGATAAATAGGAGAAATCCAAGTTGAGTTGTTTTTATATTTCTTCTTTAAGGGCAAGGGACCATTTGGTCGTAGGCGCCTAGGCTTTTGCTTGATAAGGTGGATATTTGGGTCAGTGGGATGCTTATGGGTGACAAGGTCTGTGTCCAGACAAGGTATGTGTACATAAGTCCATGCAAAAATGTCTATGTACTCTTAAAGTAAACTTACTAGGGCATGTCCCAGATCTAAAGTGCTGGGGGTCCTAATTTTTATAACCTTAGGTGAGGCTTTAAACCTAAGATTCATCTCTTGGAGGTCATCAACCATTGGAAGATTTTGGTTTTTTTAACGTTCGAAAGTGTTAATAACCTCTCTTAGCATTAGTTCTTCATCACTGCATTCCTCATTTTCATGTTTTATTACAAAGAATGGTTTTTAGTATAAAATCTAAATGGAAAGGGCATTTAATACCCAAGGAGCAACTGGCCTTGGAGTCAAGCTCCAAGCTTCCTACGTACCTAATATGTTTGCACTAATCATATGTTCAGTAAAATTGGTTGGTCGACATTAAGTTATGTGTAGTTCTAGTCTCAAGGGATGATTGATAGATTTTTTTTTTTTTGGTTTTTTTGAAGAAACAGCTGAACCTAAAGTTACTTCCTAGGTTGTCTACATTCCTAACTTTTGGCATTAGTCATATGCTGAAATCATTGGCCTGTCAGGATCAAGCCACATGCAATTCTTATTTACAAGTGTGACAAACAAAAAGAAAAGGATTTTTTTTTCCAAAAGTGATTGAACTTGAAGTTGTGTATTAGGCTGCCTATGTACCCGCTGCATTTGCTTTGGTTTAATGCTTGACAATATGAGTCAGTAGGGATCAAGTCATACATAGTTCTTATTACAAGGTGAAAAGGCAAAAAGACTAGAAAAAGAAAACTAAAGCAAGAAACTTGTCTTCTAACGACACTCATGCTCAATCAATCACCAACCTGATCATCTAATGTGACTTAATTGGCTAGTCTGATATGTTCATAAGCATCCATTAGCATGTTTATGGCATGTTGACCTGGTTTAGATCAACTTCACTTAAATCTAACTCTCCGCTAGCAATCACTGATTGTAGCGCTTCCCTGACGTCGCCTCGAAGGGAGAGTAAACTTAGAGGAGATGTGTTGTCCTCCCTAGGTTATGAGGTGTTGGTGTTTGAACTTCCCCCAACCTCAAGGACGGATGGTTTCGAGATGAAATATAGGTGATGCTGGAATAATTCCACCAATGAAGGGGAATGAGACACTTTCTATGTTGACAATTGGTGGTACTGATGGGAAGACCTAGTTTTGTGCTTCATTTGGAGAAGGTCGGCATCTCGAGATGGAGACAAATTTTCTAGGGGTGTTGAGACTAGCCCGCTTCTTTCTGTCCCATCTTATCTGGTGCTTCAACAAAGGCTTCCGCTTTGTGTGGCACTCTGAGAGCCTTGATTGAATCTTTTCTGCACTGTGAAAACTTGCCTAACCCTTTGTCCTGGTTGAACTTCATTTTGGCCATCATTTGAAACTTTGGTGGGAGGACCTTAGCCTTCCTTTTCAAATCTCCTGTCTCTTTCTTAGTGTGTACCACCTCAAATTGGTAAGAGGTGTAGGTCTTTGGGGCTTGCAGGTTCTGAACTTTGAGCACTTTCTGCCCTATCACAGTAATCACATCTAAATCAATAGGGATGGTGACAACCTCATCATCAACTATGAACTTAACCTTTTAGCCTAGAGATGACGGGACAACGCCTACCTGATGAATCCACATTCTTCCTAACAATATTGTGAAGGAGGATGGTATGCTCAACATTTGTAATTGAACATTGAATATTCTCCCTTCTATCACTAGGGGAATATTCACTTCTCCTTGGCCACAATTGACTGAGTTGTCGAAGGCCCTGATATCACAAGGGTTAGGTCTTACGTTCTCGAGGGAAATTCCCAAAGTATCCAGGGTATCCCTAGTGCAGATGTTCAAGGCATATCCATTATCTACTAGAATCAAGGGAATACATATGTCTGAGTGGCAAGCAGTGACATATGTAGCTTTGTTGTGTACGCTATCACCCTCAGAGATTTTTTCCTCGAAGAAAGTAATGACTAGTGCATAGATACTTGTGCCACCATATTTTCTAGCCGGTTTGGTGTGATTGATGCATCAACGAAGGACCTCCTGAATGTGTTGAGAAACCTCTCTACGTGTGGCTCAGATGTCAACAAAAGACCTAGGATAGAAATTTGTGCTAGCATCTTGGATAACTATTCAACCAAGAATAAATGAGATTTCCAAATGGCTGGCTCAAAAATCTCATCATCTCCCTTTTCTTCTTATATTCTTGATTTCTTTTGTGTTGCTGTCTCACTGTTTTCTTTAACCATCTTCTGTTTTCCCTTACCCTTCGGGTGCAAGTAGGGAATAGGCTTGGACACTCTTCTAGATCGGGTGATGAAGGCGATGAATTCCTTAAAGTCCTTGTCTATCAATTATGCCTTTGATGCTTTTCCTACCAAGTAGCTAAGTGGGATATTGTTCAACAAGTATTGGATTATGGATTGTGGTGGAATGTTAGTGACTTAGTAATGAGGTGGTAGGAAGTCGGTGAGTTCAAGGAAAAATGGTGGAGGAATGAAGTGAGGGGATAAGAAGGGGTCATGGCATGTTGAATCTTCCTTAGATGTGGTCATCTCGGTATCAGGAGGAGCATTGAGATGGGAATACTTGGTGGGGTATCCCATATGTATGAAAGTAAATGCTCGTACTCTAGGGATGGGATAGGTAAAAGGATGAATTATGTCGCGCCTCGAAACCTATACCAGTAGGGCCATGAATTTCGGCACGTGACATTAACACTTTTCATTTCACTTTGCATTCAGTCATTCTTAACCTGTATAATTTTTTTTTCTCTTCCTTTATAATCATACGCAACGGAATAATTCATCAATCACTTTCCAAAGAACACATATTAATCCCATTCTCATTTAATTAAATAAATAGTCTGACACATTCAAATCCTTCAACTGAAATCAAATAATAAAATCTTTAACTTATTACATCCCTTGAGATTTAAATTGAAATAACTGAACTAAAATAAATAGTCTCTAATCTAGATAACTGAAATAAACAAGTGTCCAGTCACTAGCTCCCTCTATCTGGAACTGTTACTTTGCGATTTCCTCATCATCTGTGGTGTTAGATTGGGGTAAGTTTGACAAACTTAGTAAAAAATTAGTAAACTATGGAAACAGTGGATCAAGTCTTAGCACGATTTTAGAAACTAAGTAGATACTTTTTTATTTACAATTTAATATGTATAACAGTTCATAAATCAAACTCATACATTGTTAAACATTTAATAAAATTACAGTTTCATGTACAGAACAGAAATCAGTGATAAACATATACTTTAACATTAATAGAATGGAATAGATCAAATCATATTTCATTTAATAGCCAATACAATACAGAATAAAACATACATCTACTATCAAGCCAGAGTATATAACAGTTCGCAACATTTAAATCTAGTTGAGAAAGGTCTAGTTCACAGCATTTAAACCCGGCTGAGAAGGGTCTAGTTCCCAGCATTTATACCCAGCTGAGAAGGGTTATTACTACCTCCTATATGGCATGCAGTAAGGATCCATAACAGTTCACACCGATTATACCCAGGTGAGAAGGGTTCCATTAATAATTCCCTTTGATGGGCAAGGTGGCTTTCATATAGTTCATAGAAGAAACATATAACAATTCTTTACATTGACTAATTCAAATTAACATATATAAGAGCATACTTGATCCAACTAGGCACAATCTATAGAACATGTTTTCAAAGCAGATCAAATCTATCTAGAATAATACTTTTGAGAATCACTAATGGTTAGGTGTGAAAATCAACATCTTTCTTTATAAAATAAGATATAAGGCCACTAAAAATAAATCATAGATTAGACATATAACTTATTGCAAATCAGTAGATCATTACTTGTAGGAATTATTTAGAAGATCAAACATTCTTATAATAGCTTTTACAATCACCATGAACAAACCTTATTTTAAAACTCTTGATTTTTCATTTAAAATCATAGTTCTACATGTATTAACAATACAAAACGGATTCAATGGGTGATACAACTCTTTAAAATTATATAAACTTGAAAACCATTCACTTTTATATCATGTTCTTTTAAAAGTTATTTTATCTCATTAAAGCCTTATTTTAGAACTTTAGGCAAAAAACCAAAATCAATGAAAATGATTCAAATCCTATTCAAAAACTATGTTTAATCTCTTCAAAATGGAGTAGTAGAGATCTAAGAACCTAGGAATTTAAAACAAAACAATAGTTTAATGTTCTTTTACCTCTTGGTTGAATTACAACTTTGTTCCTAGCTTTGTTCTTCCGAAAATCCCTCAAATCCTTCAAACCCTAGCCATTTTCTTATTTTTCTTTTTCTCCCTCTCCCTCTACCTCTTTTATGTGTAAAATGAGGGTATTAGGGTTCCCTTATTGTATTTATAGTGTTTGGGGTCGAGTTGGGTGAGTCCTACACTCCCCAAATTAAAAAAAATAGTCTTTTCCTCAAAAAAATCATAAATCTGGGCATTTGGATCGATCATAGATCATTTAATACTATTCATGTAGTTTACTGAGACTCGAGAGGTCCTAGTTCAATCCTAGATCAATCCAAATGAACATGTTCTTTCAAGCTTTAATCCCTTTGCACTAAAACGCTCATAGCTTTTTCTACACAACTCTAAATCGATCTCTATTTATTGGGTTCAAAACTAGACTTCAATACCTTTTAAAAAAGGTATGAATCACCCTCTAATTCAGTTGGGATTTGTACCAATGGGCCCAGGAAGTTACCCTAAATTTGTGGACCTGTTAGCATTGACACATTTTGGGAAAATGATCATAATTTCTTTTAGAAAAATCCTATTCACTTACTATTTATTGCGTAAGACTTTAAACTTTCGTGCCTATCCAAAGGTATAAGTTTCACTCATAAATTATTTTTTATTTTTGTTGGTGTTTATCTAAAGTTGTGTTAATGATTAGATCAACATATAAGCATTTAAATGGTCCTATGTATGTACAGAACTTATGTGACATGTGTTAGCATTCTAAGTGTGACATGTGTATAATAATATGTGCATCATTGGGTGGGGTGTCACATTTTCTCCCCCTTAAAAATAAATTCAGTCCCTAAATTTGACATACCTTGAGTTCAGAACAAGTGCGGATACTTTTCCTTTATCTCGTCTTCGCCTTCCCAAGTTGCTTCTTCTTCCAAATGGTTCTTCCATAGTATTTTACCATTCAGAATCACCTTTGAACGTAGAACTTGTTCATTCCTGTCTAAAATATGAACTGGTTGATCATCATAAGATAAATCCCCCTTGATTTAAAGTGGTTCAAATTCTAACACATGAGTAGGATCACGCATGTACTTCCTCAACATAGATACGATAAACACATTGTGGACATGTGACAAATCCGGTGGTAATTCCAGTTCATAAGCAACTTCACCTATCTTCCTTAGAATTTCAAATGGTCCAATAAATCTATGACTAAGTTTCCCTTTCTTTTTGAACCTCATGATACCCTTTGACGGTGATACCTTTAGAAACACATGCTCTCTAATATGAAATTAAAGTTCCCTTATTCTCTGATCTGCATAACTCTTTTGCCTGCTTTGAGCAGCAATCAATTTTTCATGAATAACCCTAATCTTCTTAGTTGTCACCTGAACTAATTTAGGTCCAAGTAACCTTCTCTCACCAACCTCTTCCCAAAAAATAAGTGTTCTACATTTTCTTCCATACAAAATTTTGAATGGTGCCATTTGTATACTAGCTTGATAACTATTGTTGTAAGGAAACTTGACTAATGGTAAATGATCATCCCAACTTGCTTTTAAATCAATCACATAAGCTTTTAACATGTCTTCCAATGTTTGTATGGTTGTTTTTACTGCGGATGGAAAGTCATACTAAAATTTAGCCTCGTCCCTAAAGCTTGTTGTAAGCTATTCCAAAATCTTGAAGTGAATCGCAAATCACGATCTGAAACTATTTCAACTGGAATACCATGTAGCTTCACTATCTCATCAATGTATAGCTTGACTAGTTTATCAAGTGAGTAATTTACCTGAACGGGTAAAAAATGGGTGGATTTGGTTAGTCGGTTCACAACAACCTAGACAGAATCAAATCCCTTCCTGGTCTTGGGTAGTCAACTAACAAAGTCTATAGATATGTGTTCCCACCTCTATTAAGGAATTTCCAATGATTGTAATAATCCTGCTGGCCTTTGGTGTTTGGCTTTCACTAGCTGACAATTCAAACACTTGGACACAAAATAAAAAAATTCACACTTCATGTTGTTCTACAATAGCACTCCTTCAAGTCCTTATACATCTTTGTACTCCCTAGATGAGCTAAATAAGAAGTCTCATGTATCTCTTCCATAATTTCTCTTTTAAGTTTAGGGTCATTAGGCACACATGACCTCTTACCATACAAAAGAGAATCATCCCCTTTAATTGTAAATTCCACTTTCTGTCCTTTCTTGACCTCTTCTAAATTTTTTCTAAATCTGAAGGTCTAAACTTTAAGCTGCCTTAATCTTATCATTCAACATTGGCTGAATTCTGAGATGTGCCTCAACACATGCCAAATTGCCAGAAGATTTCCTACTCAATGCATTGGCAACCACATTAGCCTTTCCTGGATGATAAAGGATAGTGCAGCGATAAGCCTTAATTAACTCAAGCCATCTTCTCTGCGTTAAATTCAGATCTTTTTGTGAAAACAGATATTTCAAACTCTTGTGATCTATATAAATCTCATAAGGTTCTCCATACAAGTAATGCCTCCATGTTTTCAATGCAAAAACAACTGCAGCTAATTCCAAATCGTGTGTTGGGTAATTCTGCTCATAAGGTTTAAGCTGTCTAGACGTATAGGTAATGACTTTCCCATCTTGCAATAAGACAGAACCCAAACCTTTCTTGGATGCATCGCTATGGATCAGATAATTTCCTCCTATGTTGGATGGTAATGTAAGGACCAGTGCAGAAACTAAATGGTCCTTTAGTTCTTGAAAACTATGCTCACATGCCTTATTCCAATCGAACTTGACATACTTTTGCATCAACTTTGTCAATGATAATAGCTTAAAATTGTAGTATTGTCATAGTTTGAATAGGCATTATCACATATATTTTGCATTTATTTATACATTTTACACATAGATATATGAGATTTCTCAATATTTATTCT
>JAOXJP010277940.1:0-19711 GCA_025762735.1 Platanus orientalis | reverse complement strand
CCATGAAAGAATGCAGTCTTCACGTCAAGTTGCTCAAGATATAAATCTTCTACTGCCACTATGCTCAATACCGCTTTAATAGTTGTCATCTTCACAACTGGAGAAAATAATTCAGAGTAATCTATTCATTTTCTTTATTAACATCCTTTAACCACCAACCTGGCCTTATATCTTTTGGTCTCATCATTCTCATCCTTCAACTTGAAAACCCATTTTTTGATCAATGCCTTCTTTCCATCTGGTAGTGGAACTAAGTCCCATGTCTAATTAGATATTAGAGACTTCATCTCCTCATCCATTGCATGCTCCCACTCAATCCGAGAATCCACCTCTAATGCTTCTTCATAGCATTCTGACTCACCACCATATGTCTACAACAAATAATATAGAGAAGGAGAATACCATTGTGTTGGTTTAGGTGTCCTAGATGACCTTTTTATTTCTTAAGTAGGTGTTTGAGGCAGTATCTGCTAATCCCCATGTCCTTCTGTATTTGGTGCTTCATTCTCATTCACAACCTGCACATCATCATCAGAAATCTGCTTAAACTCCATAAACTATTTTTGTTTGCTTGAAACAATAGCCTTGTCCTTATACAAGACTTTCTCATTGAATACAACATTTTTGCTCCTTATGACTTTTCGGTTTTCATCATCCCAACACCGGTAGCCAAATTCTTCTAATCCATATCCAATGAAAACACACATTTTGGATTTTGGATCTAGCTTGTCCATTGATCTGCATCAACATGTACATAAGCCATACAATCAAACACTCTTTGGTATTCAAGATTTACCTGCTTTCCTGTTTATGCTTCTTCTAGGAGTCCACCATCCAAAGGTACTAAAGGTCCCCGATTCAATAAATGTTGTTGTGCTAACAATATCTGCCCAAAATTGTTTAGGCAAACCTGCATGTACTCTCATGCTCCTGGCCCTTTCCACAATAGTCTGGTTTATTCGCGCTGTCACACCATTCTGTTGTAGTGTCTTATGAAATTCTATCGTAGAAGGGGGTGAATAGGATATGTCGTACTCTTTTTAACTGAACTTGATTTGCTTTGATTTATTTGGCAATCCTTGTTAGTTATTTTACCACTAGATTGATTCAAGTCATTATTATCAATTAGGTTAATTGAATATTAATATGATAATGTTCAGAGCAAACACAAGTGTATCAGTCACATGAACACAATGGAGAGTACATGTACACAACCACAACACAGAGGTTTATAGTGGTTCAACACTAAGCCTACGTCCACTCATAAAGCTCAATCACAGAATTTTTTGTAATTTTATTTAGATTGAAATATAGACAATCTAGGTAAAATTCACACAAAACCCTTTCTACTTGCTACGCAAGCTAAACATACACTCTATGTCTCCAAAGAGTGCAATACTCCTTCTGGTGTCTCCGACGGAAGGGATACAATTAATGAAATAAATAGAACAGATATAGATTACCTCATAAAAGTTGATATATCAATGTGTACCAAATATGGATGTTCCTTGTAGCGAGTTGATTTACCTTTTCTTCCACATTTTGAAACGCATAAGAGAATAAGCTTTTGATGCCTTGTAAATAACTGGTTTCCGGGCAACAGATGACCAATAACTTTCTCCTCCTTTGATATAAAATGTAGTATGCTCAGAGGGATAAA
Source organism: Platanus orientalis (assembly GCA_025762735.1). Classification (NCBI taxonomy): domain Eukaryota; kingdom Viridiplantae; phylum Streptophyta; class Magnoliopsida; order Proteales; family Platanaceae; genus Platanus; species Platanus orientalis. The sequence continues at coordinate 18,051 of JAOXJP010277940.1, read as the reverse complement.
TCACTCAATAACTCTCAATAGTATAATATCATATAAGCAATAAGCACACAGACTTCCAGGCTTTCAGACTAGCTGTTTTCTCAGACAAGATTCTTTTTTATTTTTGTTTTGTTGCTCTTTCTTCTCTTTCTTTGAAACCTAGGGTATTATCACCCTTTTATAGAGATTAGACTAATATTAGTCCATAGGATTAGAGCTCTTTTAAACGGACAAGTCCTAAGAAGAGTTGGATTTGAATCTCAAAAATAGAAGTGATTTTTTGTGAAAACCCGTGGCTGTGATCGATCACACTTTTTCTGTGATCGATCAAGGAAGTGTGATTGATCAGGCCCTGAGATCACAACTCTCAAGTTTTTATTTTTTGCCTGAAAACAAACTTGTGATCGATCACGAGATCTATAATCGATTAGCCATGATAGATTATAGATCTTGTGATCGATCAGGGTCTGTAATTTTTCTGCACTTTGTCCTGTTGCTTCTTTTTGGTTTTGGGCCTTTTCCCTTTAACTTCTAGGGATAGCTACAAATGTATTTTGATCCCTTTTTGCATCTCACACTTATCTTTTGGTCATTCTTAGTGATTTTAGTGCATAGTGCTAAGTGTGGAGATTTTTTGAGGTTAATGCATATTAGGAGCACCCATTCAGCTTTCTTTTTGTCATTCTTTAGGTTCAACTTCTTTGCATTGAGTCTTCAATCTGAGTCTTGATTTGGTTCTTCATCTTTGGTACTTACCTTGATCTTGTAGATCTTCAGTCCATCTTTGCCTTCTTTCATCTAAGCTTGGAATAACGTCATGGACTTAACTTAACACTCTACAACTCACTGTTTTGACATGGGATTGACAATATATAATCCTAACATATTATGGATTATTTTCTCTCTCCTAATCCCATTCTCTGCACAATAATTTTCAAATTTCTTACTATAATATTCACCTCCATCATTCGACTTGAGGCACTTAAGCTTACAACCTATTTTATTCTTAACAACAACTCTCCACTTCTTGAAGGTTTCAAACACATCAGACTTATGTTTAAAAAAATAAACCTATAATTTTCTAGTCGAATCATTAATAAAGGTAACAACATAATGCGAGCCACCAATAGAAAATACCTGAGCTAGTCCCTATAAGTCGATGTGAGCCAGTTCTAAACGCTTCTGCTTGATTGCCCTTGCACTCTTAGTGAAACTGACTTTCTTCTGTTTTTCATATATACAGTCTTCATAAAACTCCAGGTCCAATGCTTTTAAACCTGAAAGCTTCCTTCTTGAGTGGAGAATCTTCATTTCCTTTTCGCTCAAGTGTCTCATCCTACAATGCCAGATATCTGAATCTATATCCTTAGCTACAACTAAAATAGAGGTAGATGTATTTTCTATCAGGTAGAGTATCCTTTCTTTCTTTCCGCGAGCTACAACTAAGGCACCCTTTGTGATTTTTCATGAATTTCTTATGAAAACCATGCTGTAACCTGAACTTACGAGTTGGCCAACTGAAATTAATTTTTTTTTCAAACATGGTACATGATGCACATCATTCAACATCCATGTACCCCCATTTGACATACTAATCAAAACATCTCCCTTGCCCACTATATTGCAGTGTTTATCATCTCTCAGAAACACCTTGTCAAGGTCACCTTGCATGTAGTTCTTAAAATGTTCTTTATTTGATGTGGCATGGAAGGACGCTCCTGAGTCAATCACCTATGACTCTGACTTATTGTCCAAAGCTAGAACTAATGCATATTTAACTTCTTCGATAATATTTGCGAAAACCTCATTGTCTTTGTTGTTGGTATCATGCCTGTTCTTCTTTAGAGCCTTATAGTCCTTTTTTCAAGTGCCCTTTCTTCCCACAATTCTCATTCCATCATAGGTTTTCCAGATCTTGATTTGCTTCTTGACACGGATCTGCCTTGATCCCAGTTCTTGTTAGTTGTTCTTCATTTTCCTTCCATATTCAAAACACTGCCTGAAGTTTCTCCTGAAGATGTGGATTTCCTACAAACTTCTCTACTAAAAATCACACTCACCACGTCATCATACTCCATGGGGTTGAAACCTAAGGAATTATTGACAACTATTACCAAACCATCCCAACTATCTGGTAAAGATGAGAGAATCAACAAGGCTATAACCTCACTATCAAAATTGATTCCAACCGATGTTAGTTAGCTAGTAACTGTATTGAACTCGTTCAAGTGTTCAGCCATAATTCTGCTTTCCGCCATTTTCATATTAAACAGTCTGTTCATTAGAAACACTTTGTTGGAAGCTGATGATTTTTCTTACATTCGATAAATGGTTGACATCAAGTCTTCTGTGGTTTTCTCATTAAAAATATTAAAAGCTACCAACAAAGATAATGAAAGACAAATTGTACCTAGGACCTTGTGATCTAGAACTTTCCAGTCTGCATCTGTCATCATCGTCGACTTTTTGCTCTTTATTCCAAGTGGTCGATAGAGATTCTTCTAGTAGAGGTAATCCTCTATTTGCATCTTCCACAAAGTGAAGTTCATGTCATTGAATTTTTCAACACTGAACCGTGTAGGTTCCTCCATCGCTGTTGTTGTTGTTGCCGCCATGGCTACCACTCGAACCAAACCTTGTTCTGATACCAGTTGTTAGGATCATTTTACCTTCTTCGTCTCAAAAGAAAACGGGATGCAATAAAATCAATAAGCAAAACGAAAATAGAAATCACGCACAACACAAGATTTACGTGGAAAACCCCAGTTTGGGGAAAAACCACGGAGCCGTAGAGAAAACTTTTACTATCTAGAAAACCTCGTCAAAGACAATTATAATTTTTGGAATCTCTCCCTCTTCACCCACAACCCTAGAACGAAACATATAAATACCCCCCAAAACCCTAATACATAACGGATACGGTTTGGATCCAGTCTAGTACATAAAACCATAAAAATAGGTCAAAAAAAAATTTCCCTGAAAAATTTATGTATTTGGATTTTTTGGGGTTATATCTGGGTTGAAAATTTCTGATGCTAACCCAAATCAAACTTTACACATTACATCAAGTTCGTGTCATGTTGAGATAAGGGTATATGACTATATGGTTCAACACAAACCTGACCTATTTGTTGATCATATCAAAGCGGGTCAACTTGCTTTGACCCGAAACATGTTTACAGTAAACCCTAACCTATGAAACCTAACCCACTTATTTCATGTTGAGTCCATATTCGGTTCACGAATCGTGTCAAACATTGCCACCACTACTTGCAGGGAGGAGGAAAGGCTTCAATTCAATACATTACCCTAAAGCCTCAACCTCTTCGTTGGAGAGGCCATACCACAAAGCCAAGTGGATTTAGTGGGTCCTTTTAGAATATGGAAAGAGAAGCAACTCCTTCGCATTAAGCTTAAAATACATTAAACGGAAACTGCGGTCAAACAAGCAACTCGGAGCTTGTCCGACCTCCTTATGGCCTGTTGGGCTTGGAAGATCCTACCAGGCCATAAGGGGGCAGGATCTAACAAGACATGTAAAAAAATTGAATTTCAATGTTGGACAGGAGTTTTAATACATGTGTCACATTGTAGACCTAAAAGTGGTTCCATTCTTAGCCAGATGTGCTTCCAGTTTCCATCTAATGTATTTTAAGTTTACTGTAGAGGATTTGCTTTCATGTCGAAATTATAGAGGAAGGACCTGGTCGCTAGGAAAATCGTGAAGCCATACTTTTAACCATTGAATCCTGTATTCTTGATATGCACGCCAGTTTGAAGTTTGTACTACAGTTCCACTTGTTATAACTGGGGTTCACCATGTTCCCATGATCGGGTTAACATCATTCATCAATCTAACACCGTCTCATGTGTTGGCATGAACCTAAACTGGTGACTAAGCTAAAGCAGCAACCATAAAGACCCACTGCCCAGGCTACAGTCCCAAACCATGGATTCCTTCCCCTGAACCCTTGAACTTCCAAAAGGGAAGGGATAGACCTGGCTACAGCAGCTTCTAGTAAGGAACCACCACCCGGCCTACAATTCCAAAACGTGGGTGCCTTCCCCCAAACCTTTGAACTTCAAAAAGGGAAGGGAAGTAGCTAACCACGCTTCCAAGAGGCATTGGCTTTTTGTAGATAAATTCATCTCTTCAATCATTTTTCAGTCTCATCCTACTACTGGACTAAAGCCACTTTCCTATTCACTTTAATAAAGTTCACGTTCACCATAGTGGAAAAAAGGAGAAAGCTTTTCTCAAACAAGCTTATCATCAGGAAACATGAAATGAGGATTCAAAGTTTCAAACAGTAAAATTAAACAGAAATTCTACAGGTAGCAGAAGGTCATTAGATTAGGATTGTTGTGACTGGAAAGCTCCAGCCATAGCCGAGGGGAAAGATGGATTAATAGTGCTGTAACCTCCATCGACGAGAAGGTTTAACCCACTAACATATTTAGACTCATCACTGGCCAGATACACTGCAGCTTCTGCTATGTCTTCTTCCTTTAGTACCACCCCTTTCAAATTAGCCCCATTACAGGTGACCTTCTCGACCTTACTTCCCTCCATATTTCCAAGAACAAGGCTAAGCATTGGGGTGGCAATTATATAGGGAGAGATGCAGTTGACCCTTATCCCATACTGTCCCAGCTCGGCACACAAGTTCCTAGCCAAACCAACCAATGCATACTTTGAGACAGCGTAAGGGTACGGTGAGCCACACCCAATGGCTGAAACCACACTTGAAGTGAAGAGAATGCTTCCTTTCTTTCGCTGGATCATCACCCTTGCAGCATGCTTGGCTCCTAAGAAGGCACCAACAAGGTTGACACTAAGCACCCTCTCAAAGTCTTTGGGGTCGGTGTCTAATGCTGCTGGACTAGGAGTGCCGGGGATGGCTGCATTGTTGAACATGATGTCAAGCTTCCCATACTTGGAGACGGCACCGTCGACGGCATTTTGAATGTCGGTTTCATCGCTGACATCGCAGTGGGTGAAGTAGGCAGTTTCCTCCGAACCGAGCTCTCTGCAGAGGGACTGGCCTAGATCGTCTTGGATGTCTGCAATTACGACCTTGGCGCCATGACGTACGAATAATTTGGCTGTGCTCTTGCCAATTCCGCTAGCTCCACCAGTTATGATTGCAACCTTCCCTTCCAACCTACAAAATCAAACAGGCAGTTTTTGTCAAATTTTGGTTTCTGCTATTTCATTTTGCATTGTTGCATGGTCTGCGCAGGGCTGATGAGCAACCAAGCCTAGGCCCGTTTTGGCTGCAGCAATCTGTTAGGCCAATATTAGCTGGGCTGGAACTTTCTTCAAGGGTTGATACATGCACGTTAGGCTATATACTTAACTAATAACAAGCTTAGATTCAGCTGAAAAATGAAGTCCATGTTGCTGGACTCAAATATTTAACTTTCGACCGAGCCTTCTTTCAGGCTAAGTCCAAACGGTGTGCAACACTAGCTCAAGGATTGGAATGATAATTAGGTGTGAGGGTTTGTTGGTTACCTCTTGATGGTGGGAATTACCAAGGCAGCACTACTCATCTTCACCCAAGTAATAGGGAATTCTTGGAGGTAAAGGTTGTGTATAGAGTGAGATGAGAGGTAGGGAGGACTTAGCTTGGATTAGCATTTATAAGAAAAGAAAAGAAGATTACTAGCAGACGAAATCTCATCACAAAAAAAATGGTTCATGATGGCAGTGCGCTCCGTGGACCCTATTATGTTACACCGTACATCAGCCAGCCGACACTTTGATCTGATGCATGGGGCTACATGTTAGATGGGGCATGGTCCCTAGAATCAATTTTTCAAAATTTAAGCCTTATGTTGGCCAGAATTTGGAGGTGCGGGGGTGGCTATGCTATGAGGTACAAATTCCAAACTTACCTGCGATCCTGAGCGCCAATTTAGTTCACTTGACCACTTGATCAGCTATCTAAAATGGATTAGGCTATTGGAGGGGGAAGGTTCGTCCCCTCAATGGGTTCTTTTAACCCCTTGATATTTCATTGACAAATGATTTTACGTTGCTCAACCAATGACTTAATAAAGAAGTAGCTGAATATTTATTTATTAATGTAAACAAAGTACTTAATTACAATGGATAGTTTTGACAAATGATACAACAAGAGCTTAGTGATGTTGTTATAGAGCATATACCAATAATCCAGAAGGGATCTTCAGGCCAAATCAACTAAATACACTAATTAGTGGTTACCAAGGAAAGAATTTAATCAATTCATCCACTAAAGAAGATGAAAGTGGGTGGTGCTGTGAGGAATTTAATCGACTCCAAAAGGTAGAAGTGTGATGGGTGTTTATGGAGGAACTGAATCGACTCCAAAAGGTGGAAGGAAGAGGATGGTATTGTAACATCTGGAGGAATTGAATCAACATCAAGGGGTGGAAGTATGATGAGTTGAAACCTATGGAGGAATCAAATCGACTCTAATAGGGTGTAAAATTACAAATTAAAATCGTAGGGAGGAATTAAATCAACTCCAATAAGGTACATTCTAAGATAAACCAATAATAAAATCCATGGATGAATTGAATCGGCTCCAATAGGGTAGTTCCCAAAGAAGGAGGATACAAACTCTTGGAGAAGAGTAAAAGCAGAAGACCTGTTGTATTTTTGGTTGGAGCATAGAAGAGAAATTGTGTTTTATACACATATATGGTCATAACCAAGTTCCCTTTTTCCATTTTCCTATGCAAAATTTGATTAAGTTAACATTTGATTTCTCCTCCATTTTCTGTCATGTACAAATAGATGGTTCATTTAGTTGTTGCCCTTGATCTATTTTTTATTTCCTGCCATTTGTTCCATGTTCTGCAACTTTGTGTTAGACAAAAAACCCATTTTTTGTCATTTGTTCCATATTCAACAGCTTTATCTGCCTTGTGGTTAGATAAAAACTACCTTCAATTACTTTAAGTGTTCTTTTGTCAGTTGTCCCATGTCTTGGGGCTTCAATCTTGTAACCCATGTTCTAATGGACCTCTGCTTTTTTTTTTTTGGTAAAATTCTAACTACCCTCTTTTGTGCCACATGTCATAATCCTAGATGTCCAATCAAACAGTGAGGATTTTGGCAATAACACCTTCTAATAGGAGATCGATGATTAGAAAATAGGTTATACCTCGGACAGCCCTGTGGTAAGAGATGCTTCTGAATCCTAGCTGTAAATGATTTGGGAAACACAGACCATATCAACAAATTCACAATTTCATGTCGGAAACCTAATTATGCTTCTCACATTTAAATTGCGTAAAAATTTCCTTCAAGTTTGACTACCTAATCTGATAATGAGAATTACCAATTCACATAGAAGAAAAGTAACGGTAAAGACAACCCAAAAAACAAAAGAAGAAGAAGAAGGACAAATTAAGAAGCGACACTCTATTTTTTGAAATCCAAACTCCACCATGAGGAGCAGAAATACAGACTCAGTAATTTTTTTTTCCAACATTGAACAACCAATCGGGAAGTAGAGGACAGAAATCATGTTGAAGATTCAAACTCGAGAACTTTATCACCAAAATCAAAGAAGAGTAAGAAATTCTTTCATGATCATACTTGTCAAGTCAACAAACTTAGGCAAAAGAGAAAAGAAAAAGATATCTTTGTTGGTATTTATGAGAAGTCTCATCAACTTTGTTGACAAAGAATTATGGACTGAGAATCATGGCAATCTTGACTTCTAGAGGAGTAAATTTCTATCCTCATTTGATTCTTTTTTGTCAGCAGCTAAAAAGCAGAAAAAGGGGTAACTTTGTAAAAAGATTGGTGTATATATTTACAGAAATACCCCTGCAATTTGTCAGTTAATTAGTGAGTCAGTCATAGTGCTAGAGCAAGACTGCAGGGTATATTTGTAAATACTGGGTGTACATGCTTTATATAAGGCTATGATTCACCACTATTATGATTGGAGAGTTATCATGCCAGTATCAATTAACGTGTGTCACGATGCCCTAACAAAACGTATATTTAGTATTTAAACATGGGTCAAATGAGGGTGTTATAGTAAATTTACAGTAATAAATATCTGTATATTTATCAAAGTATCCTTTTGTCAAGCATTGTGTCGTGTGCTGGGGTTAGTATTGGCGTGATATATCTACAGTCAAATTGGAGATGATTTGAGCCCTTCAGATAAACGCCCCTATAATCTCGTCATTTAGTGAGTTAGAGCGATAGTGCTAGCACTGCTCCTGGGCCCTTGACTCGCCCTCACCACACCGCATTCTCCATTTGGAGGCCCCCTCACATAATTGGCCTAGTCACTTAGCTAAGTAGTGTGCAGCACCCACAGCCTTTAGAACCGCCTTTTTGATACAACAACTGCATTGGGATCCGCCAATAGATTTGTCCAATCAACTTTAAGATGCTTTTTTTGTATCCAATGATTAAACCGGCATGGGCGGAGACACAAGGTGGTGGCTGATGATCCCACTATTGAAACTTGTAAAAAGAGACCCACTTTTGCAATATTTATAGCCTCTTATATTAATTACAGATTATATCTATAATTCGAATATGAATTATGAGAGCACTGGTTATTCTCCTTGCCCAATTTCTTTTGATAAAAACAGGTCCTTTATTGTATTATTTTGTTCTCACTTCTGAATAGTTCTACATAATTTATTTTAATTTATTCTTCTCTTCCCTTCCTCTTTCTATTCTTGATCTGAACTCTTCTTGAGAGTGGGAACAAAGGCAGCATCTGTCTCTCTAATGACTAAACAATCCGTCATCAACTTAAATACACAAACCATTGGATGGGGATTAATACCTTACCAATGTCTCACAAAAAGGTTGACTTTCTTCTTATCAAACTTAGGGAAGTGAGACTCCATCTTATCAGCCTCATAGCATCATCAGTCGTTGAGAACAAAATATCACATGCATGGTGTACTAACCCACTGCATCTAGGACAAAAACTCAGCATGATCTGATGAAATTTGATTGTCACATTTGTAATTCATTTTTTCTGTAAGGTTTAGGATATTTTTCCATTTTAGGATGTAATAAAGTAAATCGAATGGTTGCTGTAGGATGCAATGGCGGAGCCACACAGGGGCAAAGGGCGGCAAGGCTTTTTTACGCTCAGTGTACAAAAATGCCTAAGTCAACGGGGGGCCACATCAGCATCAGAAGTGTTTTACACACTCTCCCAAAAAGTGAAAATCACTTTTGGCACTGATGTTTTCACCCGTTTGACCATTGGCGGACGTGGGTGGAGGTTAGGGGTTGGCATATAAAATCTTCACCGGGCAAGGGGGGCAGTTGCCCCCCTAAAATTCCTAAAAAGAAAAAAAAAACATTATAAGGAAGAAAATGGTGATCTGAGATGACAAAGCCTCTGTATTGTTAGAGGCAAAGGGGGCAGTTGCCCCCCCCCTCCCCCCACCCAAATTCCAAAAAAAAAAACCCAAAAAATGAATGTTCTATGTTAACAAAGCGTATGTAACATTTATGGTAAATTATAAGCTGACACATGTTGTATTGGGGGTTTAAAAAAGTTTTTAGGTGTAAAAAAAATAGACACCAAATTCAAAAACACATTATGTGTCAACAAATGACATGTCTACATAGGCCTGTGTCAACATAGAAAGAGTATTAGATAGGCTAGAGTAATAAGTCTGGCTTCTTCGAAAGACCACATAAACCAGATCATTCAAGTGGTTAGAGACATGTTTATGAAGACCTATGACCATATATTGAATTTTTTTTTTTATTTAGTAGAAGAGGGGGAAATATATTAACAGAAGAGATTATTAAAAAAAAAAAAAAAACAGAAGAGACTGAAGCTTTAAAAAAAAAGCTAAGTAAATGTTTTGTGATGAAAAGTCTTTGTAGTGTCCATGATGAGTTATAAGCAGACATGTGTTGTGTTGGTGGTAAAATCATCCAAAAAAGTGTTCAATTGAAAAATAGGTAGTAAAAAACAAACACCAAATTAGAAAGGGGAAAAAAAAAAAAACACATCATATGTCAATCAATGACACACCTACAAGGTTTGTGTTAATACATATATAATCATTCTTCTTCTTCCTTGTTTAAACATTGCTTGTTTTTTTCCTCTAGAATGAGGTTTGTCCTAATCATGTAGTTACAATATCTTCTTTTTCTTTTTATTTCTTTATTTCTTTTTTTTTAAACAATAATTGCTTGTGATGATGTTCTGTCTAAGATAGTGGAGATGAAACATGGAAAAAATGGGCATGAATTTGAAATTTCTTTTAATCCACACAAATTCCTGTCCATTTTCTTCCACGTGTCATCCCTACAGTCTTGGACACCAAAATCTTGGATAGAATATTTTCTTCTTTCTCATCATTAATAGAAGTCTAATTGCTTCCCTTGTCTAACACAAAAAATGCAACCTAAATCTATATCACAACTTATCTGATCAGACACGAAAAACAAATTAAAAACCAAAGAGAATCAGAGATCCAAATAAGATAGCTCTCTAATGAGAGATTATATTGTTGATTGATCTTATGAACAATCATAGAGAAACATTACTGCTAGATTTGAATATGAGAAGGGGATGAAATGAAAGATCTAAAATGAGATTTTTAAATGAAAACTATCTATTACAAGGTGATGGATGAAGGGTTCACTAGTTGGCGGCGTGATATGTACTATTTAGTACTGGCATGATATCAGTTTCATTCAAACTGGATATGATTGAACCCCATGGACAAGGGCGGATCATCTGTGCAAGACGTGGAAGTAGGCATGATAATTTGTGTTGGTGGGTTAAGTGTCGTGTTAAGGTTATACGAGTATATGAGTCAGCCCAAACACAACCCATTTATTAATTATGTTAATAGCATCAATAATGAAAATATCACAGTTGTAAATGACTTGTTAATGAGAATTATTTCTCTGAGCAAAAGATATACATTTTAGTATATTCATATAGTTTTTTAACAAATTTTTTTTCCGGAGGATTTGGACCACTTGAGGTCAGCCTAGGCTGAGATCGACATTAGGGGCCAACACATTAGTGCCAAAAAGTGAAAAACATCTGCAAAAAAGTGTTAAGACTTTTTCATAGCTAGTGTGTTGGCTCTTAATGTCAATCTCAGGTGAGATTGACATTAGGGGTCGCACCATATCCAAGGCGATTTTTTTTTACTTACCCCCCCTAATAGAAAATCTAGGCTTTGCCCCTAGTAGGATGGAATAAAGTAAATTGAATGGTTGTTGAGATCATCAGTGTAACACCAAATTTTATTGTTCTCAAGAAATCTTGAAATTATGATTCAAATTACCCAATTCTTAATGATTCGTTTTCTTATTTTGTAATGAGAACTATCATTCTAAACTTCTATGAAGAAGCTTGTTAATTATTGTTGCTCTTGAATGCAACACACCTCTGATTAGTTTCTTGTTGCTTAAATTGTATTATAATAAACATGTATAAACATAAAAGAGAGAATAAAAAAGGGGAAAGAAATTTAACTTATTGCATTAAACTTCATTGTTTTACACTAGCTTCCATATCACTCATTATAGTTCACCAATATTCCAACTTTACACTGATTCTCACCTAGCCATGGCCATGATCCTTAAGCTAAAATTTTCGTATTGTCTTCCTTTGAATTATACAAAGGTTAATGGACTTACTTTCTTCCTGAAGAGAGGAAGCAATTGGACAATGTGCTGAAGCTGGAGAAGAAGAATGCTTGATGCTTGAATGTGTGAATTGCTTGAAAGCTAAGAAGAATAATGCAAAAGCACCTCAAAATGTATTTGGCAAGGGTATTTATGGAAGGGTTGGCGATTGGACTTTGAATCCTTATTTGAGTCTCAGTTGTTAGCTTGCTTGATAAGAGATTTCGTGTAGAACTCAAACTATTGATGTGGTGACTTGTGTGCCCTTGTTCCTAACTTGATGCAAGATGTATGGATAAGATTAGACTCCTTGTGCTTGAAGGTTGTATTATTGCTCTAATCTATTAATTGGTAGGATTGGAATCTTACTACTAGTGGAAACCTTTTCAAAGTATGAATTGGACACCTCCATTAGTCTTTTGGTTGTATAAAAAGTTTGATGCTACCTTGGGTCCACTTACTAGATGTCAAAATATCAAAATATAATGGATTTTCATTTTTCTTTCCACAAGTCACAAATAACTTTATTGTGTCATGACTAGTTTGTCAGTCATGACTGAATCTCCTGTGCTATGATTGAGCCACCTTAGTCACGAGTAAGGTGTAGCACCAATGGTTGGTTTATTATTTTAGTAGTGAGAACTTTTACTCCAAGTTTCTTTAAAGAAACTTGTTAATTACTATTGTTTAACATAACAAACGTTTGATTAACTTGTTATTTTACGACTTTTAACTCAAACAAATCATGCATAAAAGAACAAAGAAGAAGATGATAGAAATAATGACTTAATACATTAATCAATATAGCTTTACATAGGCTGTAATAGAGTCTTTACATTGGTTTAGAACATAAACTACATAAGCTAATCTCACATTGTTGACACCGTGATCCTTGAGCTTGATTTCCCTTATTATCTTCTTAGAACTTCTCAGAGGTTTAATGGACTTCTTAAGCTCTTAAAGAGAGGAAGTTTTGGAGTGTGCTTGCTTGAAGAATAATGGCCGAGGAGTCTTGGACGTGTGAGTGCTTAAAAAAAATATAAAGAATAGTGCAAAAGTCTCTCAAAATGTGTGTTGTTTGGGTATGTATAACTGATTTGATGACGATGGTTAAAATCATTTTTATTGTGGCAATCTTTGATGTGGCTCGATCTGGGCTCTTCATCGTAACTTGCTGTACATCATATGGCTAAAGCAACCTCTAAAGATATGTGAGAAACTCCTATTTAGTATGTGAACATTTTGTCCCGTAATTCCATCTATATTATAGACCTTTTGCATAATCTTCTTTCTTTTATTAGACTTCTGGATATCTAAGGAATCATCATGTATCAAAAAGTGATTATACTCTGCAGGTCGCTATTGAATGGTCAATCGTGGTGACCTAGCTTAGCTTGTGACTGATCTTCTCACACCGTGATTGGTTTGTAAGTCACACCATATTTTATGAGGTTGTGACTGTCTAACTTGTGATTGAGTGGTAATTATGTTAGTTATAGCTTTTTTCCCGTGCCTACACAAAGGCATTTTGATAAATATTATAGTCATGGGATTTTTCCCGTGTTTACAACTAGGTCCTTCTAATTTTCTTTCTCTTATAGATCTTTGAGCCGAGATCCATTTTAGGTCCCTATCTTCTATAAGCATGCCAACTATAATCCTCAAACTATTGTGATACAACAGAACTAAGTGAATTGGTTCAAGTATGTGATAGTGTGAAAAAAAATGAAAAAACAATAAACAACAAAGAACAATCACACAACACAAAGTTTAACGTAGCAAGACTACCTATATCTATAGGCGAAGACGATTAAGAACTTTCACTAAAATGAAAAACGAAGAGAGTACAAAATGGACAAAAACAAGTTCCAAAAACCCAAAGAACTTTTTATAAAATGTTATTGCCTCTCACAACCAAAGTCTTGAGAAAACCCTTAATTTTTTGTACTCCCAAAACCCTTATAAATCTCTCTTATATAACAACATTGTAACACTAAATTTTGAGTCGTATAAGGTGAAATTCGTTGAACAAATTACCTAGTCGTTTAAGAGGCTAATTTATTATTTTTATGAGTGGGGACTAATACTCCAAATCTCATAAGAGACTTGTAAAGTACTATCTTTTAAGGCACCTTTAATTAACTTTAAGTTTCTTAACTTGTAAAATAAAAGAGAAGTTGCATAAAACAAAGAGAAAAATGGTTTTTAGCAGCATACTTTAGGAAACATTTTTGTACAAATGCTGCGAAAGGTATAGTATTATACAATGTTTCTCTAAAAAACGCTCCAAAAATATTGCTAAATGGGTTAAATGATAAAAATAACCTAAAAAACGCTATTTATACAATGTTTTCAAAACGATTCTAAAGGTGTTTTTGCGCAACTATAGGAAGCGTTCTTATAAAGTGATGCAAAAACACCTTTAGAAACGTTTCCTATAACCACGCAAAAATACTTTTAGAAAACGCTTCCTATAGTTGCACAAAAACATCTTTAGAAACGTTTTTAAAATGCTTTTAATAGTCAAATGCTTCTTCTCTTCCCGCTTTCTATTCCTCTCTTCCCACTTTCAAAACGCTTGCTAATCCTTTCGTTTTCTTGCAAAATTCACCATGAAAGGAGCCAAATTAAAGGCAGAGACAAAGAAAACTGACAACAAGTAAGTTTTGGTCGTCTTTTGCTCATTTCTTTTCTCTTATATCATCTTATTTTCTGTTGTTGTTGTCTGGTAGATGGTTGGGTTTTCGTTGAGAATTGGTTTAGATCTTAGCGTTTGAGATTTGAGATCTTAGATTACTTTCATTTTTGTCACAATCTTTCAGATTGTTTATTAGCTTTAAGATTTTATCTAGTTTGTTGTCATCTAGTTTGTTGTTATTGTTTTGTAGTTCTGCGTGGCTGTATATTTCTATTTTCTTTAAGTTCATTGTCGGCATTCTGCATATTAGTTTCTCTATAAAAAATCATTTCTTATTATTGCACATCTATTGTTTGTCATTTGCTAGTATTTAACAAGCCGAAGAGGCTTGTAAGTGCCTTTTGTGTTTACTGTTGAGCCAGGAAGAGATGATGTATGGTTTTTTTTTTTAACCTTTAGGCAGCGTTTTTGAAATGTTTCCTAAAGTATACTTGCGCGACGCCGGTCAAAACAAAACTTGAAAAATGCACTTTATACCTATAGAAAGCGTTTTTTAAATGCTCTAAAAGGTGTTTTTTTGTTGTAGTGGGGGATGAACACTTTGAATTTATTAATATAAATATATGGATACAAACTTTTCTTTTCTGAACATAAATAAGCTTTGCATTACCTTCTCATCATCGTCTTCTTCATCAAGTTTCTTTGTTATCTTCTTCAAAAGGTTGTGCAGAGGTATTATAAACTTGTAGCCTTCTTAGAAGAGAGAAAACTTGTTGAACTTGAGGAGTTTGAAGAACTTGGTGGGATGTAGAACTTACCTAAGCTTGGAGAGCAATATTTGCATTTTGCTTGTGAGTTTGTGTATGATTCAAAGAAATTCAAAAACTTATCATTTCGTGCAACATTTGAAATAATTATATGTATAAAAACGAATTTTAGAAGAGTCCTTGAATGAGAACTCTATCTTCAACATGATTTCCATGTTGAAGTGGGATTCTTTCATCCTTATCACAAACATGTTAGTGTTTCTTCTATGCAAAAGTGCATTTATTTTAATATCTTAGGTGTTTAAGAAACCTATAAATGTCGTGGCTATCCAAGACAACTGCCATGAAATGAGATAAGGTCGAATTAAAATTTCTAGTTTTCGCAGTGCGCAAATATGCGCACATTTTATGTGGCGTGTCCACACTTTGTCAACTCAGAACTAACTATCTCTTACGTATGAATGAAGTATATGAGTCTTTATATGCCCATTAGTGTGTGGCGAAAAACATGTATAGAATCATTTACGCATCTTTTTGATTTCTACAAACATGCATCCTAACAAACTTGACAACCCAACACGGGCAAACCCCCCAAACTGATCAGGTTGTCGGACCTGAATTAGGTTACAAAATGGGTACAAATTTTCTCGTGTTGCTCACATTCACCCAAAAAATGGGTTATATAAGGTTTCTCTACTGATGGCACAAACCGGCTGTATTTGGGTTGAATTAAAGACACTTTCCCAACACAAATAAAATCTTTCTAATCATAAATCTCTTCTCTCATTATATTTTTGTTTTTGTTCGTTTTTATAATGATATGGGCCAATTTTAAGCTTTTCATTCTTAATTTCCATGATGACCACATAATTCAGGAGTGTGCTCAATAATCACAAAAAAAATCCTTTTGATTTAATTTAACTTCATCTATATTCAAAATTGATTATAGATTGAAACAAACATTTGTCCACTTCACGGCCTCGTAGATTTACGCTTCATCTCCATATTAATCTGCTGCAAATGAAACTGACGTTGAGGTGTACTCACTACAAGAAAATAGGTTATTCCAGCGGTTTTTTAGAAGCGGTCAGAAAAACCGTGGGAATAAGCACGTTTTAGCTGCGGGAATAACCTGATTAGCAGAGGATTCACGACGCCCGTACTTCTCAACCAGTTTGGGTGTACTCACTACGGGTGTACTCTCTCAATCTCTTTCTCTTCGTCTAACACTCTGATCAGCAGAGGATTCACGACGCCCGTACTTCTCAACCAGTTTGGCCTTATTGGGTAAGCTCCGACCGTTGTCATCTTCTGCTTCTTCCCTGTTTTTTTAGGGCTTTTCTGATTTGCAGAGTTTTTAAAACCGTTATTTTAGGGCTTTTCTACTTTGCAGCGAGCAATTAGGAGAGGAACTTATTCACCTTATCCTCTTTATAATCAGGTATTGATCCTCATCTTCTTCTTGTCTGTTTTTTTTTTTTTTTTTTTGAGTCGTTTTTTTAGGGATTAAAGAATCTAACCCCAATTGCCTTTTCACCAATAAAGATTGGAAATCCTATATTTTCCAACACTATTCTCTGGGTTTAGATGAACATATCATATCGATATGGTGAGTATACATCATCCATAGGATATACCACTTTAATACTTTAACCTTTAACAAACCCTGTTCCAGCCATTATATTGAGCTTTGGCTCCTCACTAACACAGTCTTGTTCTTCATTATTTTTTTCTTCTTCTTGTGGATTCATAATTATCAATCCCATGTTATCTATCCTTGGAAACAAACCATACATCATTTCTGAACACATTACCGGTAAGTAAGCTAGAATGGACATTGTGACCATGTTTAAGAGTAATTGTACAATTTCACGCAGGCATTTGAAACTCACTCCTCATTACAAACCATTTATCCCTGCCCCTTTATTTCTTATTTTAGTTATAGAAATTAGTTGGTAAGCAAGAACAATTACGGTTTATAATTTTTTTCTCCAGTTTAAGCGTGATCATCCTGTTATATGCTAAGGTATTTTATAAATGATTCACGTTAGAGCATGGCTTGCAACAGTCAATGATACCACATGATTTTCTCATTTTGACCACTTGTATGGGTTTTGGCTATCAAATAACTTTACTTCTGTAGTGTATCCTCATCATTTTTTTCGAATTTTTCTTCTTGTAGGTTGGCTTAGCTAGATCTAGATGACTTAAAATTAGAAAGTAATCTTAATTGTGGACAAACTCTCAGTTTAGAAAATAATGAAGACTCAAATAAACACGTGTGTCTTGATGCTCATATAATTTAGGAACTGAAGTATAGATAAAATCCTATAGATTAATTGGACCCATAAAGATTTCTTAAATTTAGGTCCAACCAAACCCAAGATTTGTTAAAAAAATCTAAGAGGATGTGGATTTAAAACATCTTCAATTTAGGGAAGGTCCACTTAAGGTCACCCACAACCTTTTGGAACTTCACAGGAGCCATTTGGGATGTACTTTCATGTTTGGATAAGAGTTTGATTGATGCAGGAACAAAGGAATGGAAAAACAAAAATAATAGGGATAACCTAGAAGTTGTGGGGTATAAGAGAGAAGTAAACTACCTTATATGCAAGACATTTAATATCTTTCATTTTCCATTAAGCTTTGCAGATATGTTTAGATCTGATTGATATACCTTTACTGATTTTCTGATTGCTATATCCACTTACCTTGAGGTTAGAGATGACATGTCTAGAAGCATATTGTCTTCACTGGTGGCCTATCTATTGATGAGAACTTGGTTGCATGTAATGCTCATTGGGTTCTGCCTGTCAAAGTGTTTTAATATTTATACATGGGATCAAAATGGGTGTATATAAAAAATTATACTGAAAGGCGTAAAAATTCTATATCAATGGTATCAAGAAACATTGGTTTTGAACTAGCCAGTTGATTCTTTATGATAGCTTCTCTAAGAGGCAAATTGTAGTTACTGATGAGCTATCTTCACACTACTGTTGCAATTGAATTCCTGA
>JAOXJP010277929.1:0-19711 GCA_025762735.1 Platanus orientalis | reverse complement strand
GGAATTAACTACTGCTAAGCCTAACCTAAAGCTATGACTACTGATAAGATGTAGAATTTGTTTTTGATGATTGAGTTGTTGTTTTTCTTTGTTCACTATTTCTCTTTATTTATAGAGGTTTGTCCATGAAATTATTGTTACTGCTCCACGTTCATTACTCAACTGTTTTTTCGGTTTAAATCATGGACCACTCTGTTCACTGATTGGGTCGTGTGTTTTTAATGTGGTATTAGTGGAACCCACTTTTGCGTTTCATGTTCCATTCAACGAGGCCCTCTTGCACAACCATCTTGCCTACGTGTTGTTTCTTTCTATATGTCTCTCATTTACTGGGGAACCTCAAATATGTGCTAACAAATGCCCCCCGAACGTGTCTAGTTTGAATCATAACCAGATATGTGTTGACCTCCCGCCATTTTCCAGTACGGGTGCAATCACATCAATTGTCACCTATAAATGTGATTTTTTGTTTCAATTGACGTCATTTTCCAACGTTTCCTCTACTTTGAACTTCTTCGTCTTCTTTTTTCTATTTCGCCTTATTTTTCCTTTGCTTTTTATGGCCCGCATGAAACAAGTTGCACCTATTGCCGTTGAATCTGAGGAGGCTTCTTTTCCAACCGACCAACCGGAGGAAGAAGAAGAGGAGATTCCTGTGGTTGAGATGAAAATTGCATTGGTCGCAGTAAAAGGCCTATGTGTTTTGACCGTAAGTGATAACACCATGTCTATGGTTATCTTCGTTGACCTTCCTTTTAATGGTGCTTCTTACAGCTCTAATCTCTCTCGTTATGGCCTGGGTCCTGCCTTTCTGAAGGAGACCCCACCTCAGATGCCTCACTATTTTCCAATCAACCTTCATGGAGCTCCTTTATTCCATTCTAAGGCTATCGATTAGGGAGAATGAAAGAAAAGAGTTGAACTTGGTTTCTGGTATAAGTCTAACCGTTCTTGGGCTGATTGGATAGATCGCATGTTTTCTCAAAAGCAGGAGAAATGGGAGAAGCTGGGTCTACCGGGGCTATCTTGTCTTCTAAATCAGATATGCCCTTTAACTAATATGTCCTTTCTACGTTTTTTATATTCTGGTTTCCTACTTCCAATTGTTTTTTGTTCCCGAAGGGTCCCATGTCGGTGACAATGGCTGACATTTATCATCTGCTTAATCTCCCTGCTGATGGTGACATCATTCTTCCCAATTTTTCTGATCCTTCGCGATCCTCCTTCCACTGCCCTTCAGAATCTTCTCGTTTGTCTTACACCACTTTCTTTGCCCATGAAATGGATAGGTCTGGCAATGAAGTCACATTCCATGAGGAATGTTCTTTTTATCTTTATTGGTTATGCAAATTCTTAGGTTGTTCATCCTCGAAGAGAATCAATCTAGGGTGGTATGCCCCTATAGCTACAACCCTGGCCTCGGACCGTCGATTAGCCTTGGGCCCTTTTGTTCTTGCTATTTTTTATTAATCTCTCTGGTCCTTGACTCAAGAGAGATTCTATGGTTTAGTTAATGAACCATTATGGCTTCTTCAGTTCTGGATTTTTGCCTATTTCTCGGCTTTATCTTTTGTTCCACTGAACTATCAGACTCGAGTCCCATCTTGTAATGCACAATACTGGCTTAAGGCTTGATATCCTGAAACATCATCCCCCACTTTTTATCAGTGTATCGATGTCATTCTTGATGCACAAAGAGTTCGTTCAGACATCCATTTTCTCCCCTTCAGATATTTGAAATTTGGTTATGCTGAGTATCTTGCATGGCAACCAAACGCTTCTCAATCAGTATTCCAAGCTTTAAGGACCTGGACTTCTTGTGTCTTGTCTCAATATCTTCTTGTTTTCTACAAATCTGATAATGTCGATGCCTATTATCCTAACATGTGCACTCGATAGTTTAGGCTTGTCCAATGCATTCCTACTCCCCCTATCTTTACTATAAATTCTCCTTGGAAAATGTGTTCCTCTAGTTCATGAGATTTATTCATCGAAAAGATAAGAGGAAATAGTTTGGCTATAATGTCGCTTTATGTCCCTCACTTTTGAGGGGTTCTAGAGTCAACTCCCTCATTCGATACTTAATGGCTAAGCTTTCTAGAAAGCATTCAAGAAGCACTGAACCAAATTAAATGTTGACTATGCCCTCCTTATGAAGCTCCCCCGATAGCAGGTGTACCTTTTACCTTTCTTTTTTGTCATTCTTTTTGTTAACTATCGGTTCTTTTATCATGGCAACTTTTCAACTACTCCACTCTGTGTTGTTCCCGTACTTTCGGCTCCCTCTTGACCAGGTCAGCAGCCTGACATTGGTCCGAGGAAATCCAGTCGGCAAGAAGACATCAAAACTTTAACCATGAAGGACAGGCTTACCCAATAGAACGCAACTATTCAAGCTGTCAAAGTTATGCAGTAATCTGAGGGAGAGGGTGGTCTAGTAAGAAAGAAGCGGAAGGTGATCGTCTTATCTACTAAAGACCAATTACGATAAGAGCTTGAAGAGAAAAAGGATTTACTAAAAAAGACTAGGCTCGAGTTTGAAGCTCTTAGTCAAAAGAAGATTAATGAAGCCAAAGAGTAAGCAAGGTTCGAGTTGGAGAAAAGGACCAAAGCATTGAATGATGATTTGGTTTGTTTTTGGGAGGAGAAGCAGAGAGCTGCAAATGAGAAAAAGAAGGAAGTGAAGAGGTTTAAACTCGATCAAAACGAAAAAAATAGGAAGAGAAGAAACAAAAGAAAGAAGAAAAAAGAAAAAATAAACAAGATCTTGTAGATCAACAGGTAAGTGCAGATAAGGATCGAGAAGAAGAGCTACAAAGAACAACACAAAAAGAAAGCAATAAGAGAGAGGCGGATAGGAGGAGAGAAGAAGAAGCAGACAGGAAGAAGAAGGAACAAGAAGAAATTGAGAAGAGAAAGAAAGAATAGAAAAAGGAAGAAGAAACAAGAAAGAGAGAACAAGAAGAAAAAGAGAAATGGGAACAAGAAAAAAGAAAGAAAGAAGAATGCCACAAAAGGCAAGAAGAGGAGAAGAAAATATGGATGGAAGAGGAAGAAAAGGAGAGAAAGATAAGCAAGGAAAAGAAGAGAGTCAAAGAAGAGCAAGAGAAAAAGAGAAATGATGAGAAGAGGATAATAGAGGAAGAGAAAGAGAAAAAGAAAAATGAAGAGCAGA
This sequence comes from Platanus orientalis, assembly GCA_025762735.1. Taxonomy (NCBI): domain Eukaryota; kingdom Viridiplantae; phylum Streptophyta; class Magnoliopsida; order Proteales; family Platanaceae; genus Platanus; species Platanus orientalis. Next base: position 16,536 of record JAOXJP010277929.1, on the reverse strand, counting down.
AGAGGGAAGATGAGACAGAGAGCAAAAGAAGATATGAGAGAACCACCGGCAAATGACGAATCAAAGAGGCTCGAGGAAGAAGCATACCAGAAAGAAGAAGAAAAACAGAGGCAAGTTAAGACCATTATTAAGGAACGTCTATGTTGAAGGCTTGTGCCCTGCTTCAGGGAATGAAGCATTCAATCCAGCACCTGATGTGGGTCTCGTTCAAGATGATGTCGATGTCCCACCTCAAGGCAATGACACCATTCTTGCTAAAGAATCATCCACTGGGTTGATCGATTTGGTTCCATTTGTTGCCTATTTGTCTTCTTCCATTTTAGACTTTGCTTATAAGATTTCACTAGAAGCCGTTGAACATACTTCATACCACTCTTTATCGTCTGAGGCTCTGAAAGTCCCTGTTGAGCCTCCTTCCTTACAGTCAGTGCAGGCACTTGTTTTAGCACAACCTTCCCAAAAGATGCCTGGTCGTTTGGCTCAACTTCTATCTCGAGTGAAGCTTTATACTTCTCATTTACCTTTGGATCAATTACACCAAGCCCTGGTAGTTCTTCGATCCTATTTTTCTATTAGACCATTGGCCGTACTTACAGATCCTGCATTTAATTCCTCATTTGTTAACTTCATCAACTTGTTGCTTCAACATCCTGGCTATTTGTCTATTGATCAACAAGCCAGTCTTCGCTTAGACATTTTTTCTCAAACCGAGCCTCATAAACAACTTCACTTGAAGCATACAAAAGAGGTTTGCAGTCGGGAGTTAAAGGCTCGACTTGATTCTCTATTGTCTCATCAGTCATCGACCGTTGAGCATGTTTCCTTGTTAGTAGAAAACATTAATGCTCAAATGGTGGAGATTGAGAAGGTCAAGGCCCACCTCTAGAAATTGAATGAGGGCCTTTAGAGTTCGAGCATAGAATTCAAGAAAGTAATGGAACAAGACTCTCTTCATTCTGAGGAGATACCATGCTTGGAAGGGGAACTATCAACTTATGAGGTAGAGCTCAAAGATTGTGACCAGGTCATTGATACCTGGTGGTCTTTACTAGCTTCTGTATTTTTTTAAAGTTTTTTGACCCATTAATGCCTTTTGTACTTTTTGTCTTGGTCATACTATAATTATTTACCTTTTAATATCTTATATTAGTCACCTTTTGCTCCTATATCGATGGTTTGTACTTTTTTAAATAGTTTCTGTTGATACTTACAACATGCTCTTGCCCCTCAATGTGCATTAGTCTATAGGCGTTACAACCTAACACCTCAGTTATTAAAAATGGTCATTCCCATGTTGGGGACCATTTACCAATTTTGGGGTCTTTAACCCCAATTGGTAAGATAACTTTTCATACCAACTCTCCTTCCTAGAAGGATTTTGTTTTTAATCTTTTGCTGTAAATCTTAGCCACCCTTAGTTTTTGAAAAATAATAGAATTGAGGGCCTCAAGCTGCTTCTCCCCAAGGTCATCCATTTCAGACATCATAGCATCTTGGTATTCAAGATGACTTAGCTGGTTTTGACTCGCTACCCTTAGGGATCGTACTGTGATTTCTAATGGCAGGATAGCATTGTGTCCATACACTAATGCATAAGGCATAGTCCCTATGCTTGATCTCTTAGATGTTCGATACACCCACATGGCATCAAACAGCAATTCATCCCAATTGGCAGCATTACTGTCTACCATCTTTCATAAATTGTTCTTTATTATCTTGTTTGTTACATCTACCTGTCCATTTTCCTGGACATAATAAGGAGTTAAATTTATTATTTTGAACCCATAATCTTTGGCAAATTCTTGTATTCGAGCCCCATTGAATATTAATCATTGGTTGACAGTGATGGATTGAGTAATTACAAATCGATGTATTATCATTTCCTTGATAAAATGTATTACATCTCCCTCGTTAACCTCTCGATATGGCTTACATTCCACCCAATTTGTAAAATAGTCTATGGTGACTAGCATGAAGCAATTTCTTCTTATTGATGTTGGCTTAACTTTTCCTATCATATCGAGGGCCCATCCTCTAAATGGCCAAGGCTTTACGACCACGTGTAAATTTGCTGCTGGTACTTGAGGCATAGGGCTATATTGTTGGCAAGCCTCACAACCTTGTGCATACTTGATGCAATCTTGACCGATGTTTAGCCAAAAATATCCATATCAATAGATTAACCATCTCATCTTTATACCTAATTGATATGCACCGTAGACTCCTTCGTGTATTTCTACCATTGCGAGTTTGGCTTCATCAGTCCCTAGAAATTTGAGCAGCACACCATCAGCTCCTCGTTTGAACAGCTCTGGAGGATCACCCAAAGTATGTGTCCTCTGGTTTTAAGTTTAAGGGAATTACTCCCACCTTGACTAAGGTTCTACAAGTATTGCCTGATTGGTTCTTTTCAATCAACCTGTTCTTCACTCCCATTGCTGGAAGTAATAACATTGATGTTAAGAACTTCCTCCAAAATGGAGTTCTCATCTCCAAATTATAGACTTGGCATACAGTTTCTCCCTTCAGGGGATTATAGCTTGTATTATATCCTGATGCAACTTGAGCGATCAAATTGGCCTTATAATTAAGGTTTCGAGGTATGCACTTTACTATGACATCATCGAATGTTTTTAACAACTACTCGACTTTGTCCCAGTAAGGTATCGAAGTAGGACTGACGCATTTATAGTCCCCTAACATTTGGTTTATCACCAACTGTGAATCTCCGAGGACTTCAAGGGACTTTACCATAAGCCTATTTAGGATCAGTAGCCCTCGAACTAAGGCCTCATATTCAGCCTGATCGTTGGTAAACTCCCCATCCAATCTAAAGTTCAATTCCGTGACTGCCCCTTTTAGGGAAATGATTACTACTCCTATATTGGATCTTTTCTTGGTCTTGGACGTGTCAAAATATAATTACGAAGGGGTGAGGGTGATGCAATTATCTTTGTCATTTGTTTGAACAGAATGACAAGGATGGTCAGCCAGAAAATCTGACAAAGTGTGCCCCTTTACTACGTTTTGTGGGACATAGATAAGATCGAACTCGAGGAGTGCGAGACTTCATTTGCCAATCTTACCTTTTTCCATGGGTTGAGATAGCATGTATTTTACCACATCAGTTTGAGCCACAACATGACTCACATGTGATAGAAGATAATATATTAATTTCATTGATGCGAAGTACAATGCTAGACATAATTTCTCTATCATAGGATAGTTACACTTAGCCTTTTGTAGGACTCAACTTAAATAAAACACAGATTGTTCGTGTCCTTCATTGTCTTGGGCCAATAGGCTTGCTATCGAGTCCTCCATGGCTGAAATGTGTAACTTCAACGGCACGTCTTTCCTTGGCAGCATTAGCACTGGTGGATTCGCTAGATACTCCTTGATCTTCTTAAAGGCGTGTTGATGCTCTTCTTTCCACTCGAATTCTTCACTCTCTCTTAGTCGAAGTATGGGTGAAAACAGTTTTGTTTTTCTTGCCAAATTAGAAATGAAACGTTTGAGGAAATTGATTTGTCCAAGCAGTCATTGCACTTCCTTCTTTATAGAAGGTGGCTGGGCTTGAATAATTGCCTTAGTTTTGTTCTGGTCTATCTCGATCCCTCGGTAATGTACCAGGAACCCTAGAAAGTTGCTAGTGCTTACTCCAAAGGCGTTTTTCAAAGAGTTCATTTTTAGTTGATGTTTTCTCATCTTGAGAAATCCCTTTTCTAGGTTAAGTATGTGGTTATCGAAGTCTTGAGACTTTACAATCACGTCATCGATATATACCTCCATAAAATTTCCAATCATGTCGTGGAAAATATAATTCATGGCCCGTTGGTACGTTGCCCCAACATTTTTCAAACCAAATGGCATAACTACCCACTCAAACATACCTATTGATCCTAGACATCAAAAGGCTATCTTATGGATATCTTTTTCATCGATAAAGATCTGGTAATAATCAGAATGTCCATCCATGAATGATAGCATTTAATGTCTTGCTGGCCCATCGACTAACAAGTTAGCGATGGGCATAGGGCATTCATCCTTAGGAGTAGCTATATTAAGATTCTTAAAGTGGATGCAAATTCTAATCTTACTGTTCTTTTTTATAACTAGAACTATGATTGAGAGCCAGTCAATATACCTGGTTGGTCAAATGAACCCTGCTGCCAATAATTTTTCGACTTCCTCTTTGACCTTCAATGTTACTTCGTTGGTCAATCGTCAAAGTGGCTATTGAAAGGGAAAGTAACCATCCTTTGTAGGCAGTCGATGCTCGACAAGCTTTCGGATCAACCAGGGCATTTCTGAGTAGTCCTAGGCAAAGCAATCTTTGTACTGCCTTAGGATGCTCATGACTCACATACTCTAACTCCTCGAGTTTGGTACGAACATATGTTACCAGTGGGTCTTCTATGGTGACCAAATTTATTTCTCTTAATTCATCCTATACTTCGACCTTTAAATCGTCTAGTTTGGTAGGGGCCATTTTCAGATGCTCAACTCCTACAACATTGTGCTTGTTAGGTAGCTCTTGTGTGCTGTAGTCGGCAAGATGCATCTTGACTCTTTTTTTTGTCATATATCCTGACAGTCTTTTCATGGCCATTTGTATGGCCCTTTGTTTTTCTTTATTTGGATTAATCATTGGACTCCTGTTTGCATTACAGGCCCGCTCTTTCTAGCCCTATCATTGGATTGGGGTCAATCAGTTCTCAACATAATTCATTAAATTCTTGGCTTATCGAGGTTTCTTCCTCTTGATTCTTTTATATAGTAACCTTAGTTGGTTTTCCTTCATTATCTTATCCCATTAGCTTGATTGTGCCAACACTGTCATCATAAAGATGGGCCTCGACATTGTTTGCTAAGGCTAGGAATGACTTTTGATTTGCATGTACAACTTCTATGCAATTATTATCATTCTAAAATATAGCAACTGGTGCAAAGATGATGGGACACACCAGTTTGAGTGTATTCAATCTCTTCCCAGCAGGGCATTATAATTTGATGTTTTGTCGACTACAAAGAAAGCGGCTACTTGTTTTCGACTTCCTACCCGTAACTTGAGTGTAAGGACCCCTTTGGTTCGGTTAGCATTCCTTAAGAAACCATAAACAAACACATTTGTTGGCACTAGGTCACTTTCAACCTTTAATAACTTTCTCATCATTGACAAAGGGAGGATGTTAACAGCCGCCCCATTGTCGATTAGCACTCTATTAATAGGTCGACCCTCTATATGTACCTTTATATACAAAGATTTCAAATGTTGTGTCATATTTCTAGAGGGTTTATTAAAAGTAAGTTTACCTGTACTTTCGTCTGCGTTTGTCGCATTCTCCTCCAATTCTACTGATTTCTCTGAGATGTTATCCCAAAGTTCTTTCTCTACCTTAGAAACCTGGTCTTGGTGGGCTTTGAATTTAGCAAGCAGTGTAAAAATCATATGATAGTCAACCTTTTTATCTAGGTGGCTACCAAAATGGATGCTCGTGGTATTGTCCTTCTCCATAAGGAGATTATCTATTATAGATTCTGACGGTGTGAAGGAATCGACAAATAATCCTTCCTTTTCGAAGTCGAGGAAATCGTCTTCTTTTGAGGGCAGTTCTACCATGTCTGCTCAACTTTTATGTTTCTACTGTCGTTTCTCTCCTCTTTTAGTTTGTGTTTTTATCACGGATTCTAGCAGCTTGTCCTGATGATCTTTCTTAGGTTTTCTTGGCTTTCTACTAATAAGCACTCTGATCGACCTCAATTCCTGATTGTCATTGATGTTGAGGATAGTATAATATCCTCTTTCCAGCTTCGTGTGCTCTCTTTTGCTTGATTAGCCATCGGATGACAGGTTGAATTGGCAATCAGGCCTATTGTGATCAATGGCCTGATGATGGAAGGTGTCCCCTCCTCTGTCCTAGTGCAAACTTGAATCTTGACTTTGGACCTGACTCAGGCTTTCTTGTTAGGCGAAGGCTTGTTTCCTTAACCATCTTCTTTTCTGGGTCCTGGTCATCGAGGGGAAGTCAGGATTATACCCATACTTATACATTGGGAAACTCCTGCTATAGGGCTTGTTAATAGGTGTGATCACCTCCACCCACCTATCGACCTCCCCAACGGGTGATTTAACTGTCCTTGAGGATTGTGCTACTTCACGGGGTTATTCTATCCCCATCTAGGGTTTGTTCACGTATTGGCCTCTCTCTCTTGCCCATTTATTGGGTCGTCAATCATTAACACGGGGGGCTTGGAAAAGGATTCTTGCACTTAGGTGTGCCTTCCTCTTCTGCGTTGGCTCGACTGGTAAGGGGGCTCATCCTCTTGTTTTAAGGCCATGGCCATAAGATTGGCCATTATCTTACCACATTTATCATAGAGGCAAAAGTTGTCCTCTTTAACTGGGCTTCCTTCATTATTTTTGCTATCACGTTATGGCTTCCCAGTGTTTATACTAGAGTCAGCAAAGGTCTTTTTCCTGCGCTCAGCCATACTTGTAGCCCTGCTAACAATTGGAGGCTTCGATCGTGGCCCTGTACAATGTACAGCTTTAGTAAATCCCACATTTTGTGATTTCTTTTCCCCTGTCCAATCTATTGTTATCATATCGATGTCTACTAATTTTGGGAAGGGGTTAGTGTCTACTTTCATAGCAATTTTTTGTTAATTCTCTCTTGTATAATATTTCAAAACACTATACACTTATTAGTCAGGTGTGTAAAGGAGTTATGCCACTTGCAATAGTTCTTTGCACGTAGCTCCTCGTGTGTGGGGATCTTGTGTTTCCCAACTAACTTGATCTACTTAGCCTCGAGTAACATGTCGAATATCTAGTCGGCCTTAGTCAGATCGAAAGAATAAGTTTTTATGGTCGCTTATGAGTTATTTGATTCCCAGGCCTAACTATCTTTTCTAGCCAAAGCCTCACACGTAAATGTTCTATTTCCTACAAATTTTGCTAGGTCGACTTCATAGTTAGGGTCCTAATAATAGGTCCCATATAATGAATTTTGACGTTGATTCTCTTCTCAGAGAATGTTTTCATAACGGGTGGCCCATTCTAACAATTCAAATAAATCGAAAAAGGTCATTCCCTAGAATTTCTTCCTGAGCTCGAAATCAAGCCCATCCTAAGCAAGTTTTACAAACTCGACCGCAGTAAGGCACTAAGGCACCTTAACTTAGCTCTTTTGAACCTCATAATTAATTGTTTCACCCTTTCCCCTAGTTGTTGCGTCAATCTGGCTAAATCATCCATTAAGACTCCAATGTCTGCTTTAGCGAAATGGGCTTGGAATTTATCCTCCATTTCTTTTCAACTTCTTATTGAGTTAGGTCGGAGGTTAGTGTACCATGTGAAAGTCTGCCCTATGAGGGAATTTAGAAATAGCCTTAGTTTGTAATATCCTAAATTAGAAAATTCTCCACATTATGTGGTGAATCGACTTATGTGTTCCATGGTTGTTTTACTATCTTCCCCCAAAAAGTAACAAAGTCGAGTATTTATACCCTGAGGGAACTTGTAGTCCTTGTCAATTTGCTCAAGGTAGGGTTTTATATATGTTGGTCATGCAGCCTTTCGAAGGCCAGGTCCATACAACTCTTTGAGAACTACTATGACTTGTTCTCTAGGGTTTTGGGTGTATGCTTATGGGACAACACCGTATGGTCGTTCTGGGCCTAGATAAGCCCTTTGTTAATTTGGAGGCTAAGCTTGGTACCCTGTACCCATACCAACGAATTCCTTATTGTTAGAAATTGGGTTCTCCCAATAGTTTAGCAGGTCTTGCTCCCTGTGGTACAATCGATTTATACTAGCATATCCATTAGCATTTCATCTTTGGAATTAGTTTTCTCAATAGTTGGGTGGCTCTTGCCTTCTTAGGGGCAGAAGTCTTGTGCCTGTGTGTCCATGTGTATGGCTGCTATACACAAATTGGTCATTCTGTTGAGGTCATTGGACATTTTGACCACAGTACCTAGTTCTACCATTACATTGATCATGTCCCCTGATCTAGGGGTCTCAATGTTCTTGTCGAGATACTTCGTTGAGCTCGAAGATCGGGTCTTCATGTACCTCGACCCCTTTAGGATCCAGTTAAACATTGGCCCCTGCGGGATATGCCATAGGGCCTTGATTCCTAGATCTTGTCCCTCTTATGGACACTCAAATGGGTTCCTGCTATTCTTGCTCAGGGATGACTTTCACTCATGGCTCTTTAGGGTATCTGAGAGGTCTCTCATGCCCCTCGGGCCTATTTGATGATTCTAGAATGTCTGTTCTATCAGCCACTCCTCTGTCCCTAGTGTCTAGGTTTCGACTAGCTCGAACATTTTCTAAGAAAGGTTGGAGTATCTTTAGTAGAACATCTCGTAGGATGTTTGGCATCATTTAGAACTCTCATTCCATTCTCTCGATAAGATCATCGAGCTTGGTTTCTATATTGTGACACAACTCACGTGTATCATCACCATTGACTAGTTGTTTATCTCATCAGGGTACCATTGATGGCTTCGAGTAATAAGTACTTCGAAAACTCCCACTATGGTCACCAATTTGTTACTAGTCAACAATAATTCTTTTCTTTTGGAATTGACACATGTGTATGTCTTTTCAATTCAGACTATCCAAAGGGTATCAGGTTCGGTAATGCCTCTAGACCAAGGACTTTTATACTAGATAATGGCACCTAGTACAGACAATGTACAACAACAACAAACAACAGCAAACAACAACAAATAGCCTTATCCCAACTATTTGGGGCTAGTGTAGACAATGTAAAGAATAATTTATTTAAAATTGAAAGCACAAAATACAATGTTGGTTATAGGGATACCTTTGAATGATAGATTAGCCGTTGTCTATCCTCTCGTAATGAGAAAGACTTCGTTGAATCTGATCCTTCGAGTAAGGGGAGATTATCTGTTATTCTTCTCCTGGAAGCACCTCGTTAAATCTGGTTCTATGAATGACACAGATTGGCCGTTGTCCTTCTCTGAAAAAATCTCGTTGAATCTGAGTCTACGGTGTAGTCAAATCACCCAAGATAGGGGTTCGAGTCACCACATGAATTAACTACCACTAAGCCTAATCTAAAGCTACGACTATTGATAAGATGTAGAATCTGTCGATAATGATTGTTATTTCTTGTTGTTCACTATTTCACTTTATTTATAAAGGTCTATCCACGACGTTATTATTACTGCTCCACATTTGTTACTTAACTGTTTTATTCGGTTTAAATCATGGACCACTCTGTTCACTGATTGGGTCATGTGTTTTTAATGTGGTACTAATGGGACCCACTTTTGCTTTTCATATTCCATCCAGCGAGGCCCTCCTACACAACCATCTTGCTTACGTGTTGTTTCTTTCAACATGTCTCCCCTTTACTGGTGGACTTCAAATATGTGCTAACAACAATAAAAATAATTAAAACGCAAAATCATATAGCAACAAGAGCCTATCTTAGTAAAAAAAAACACCATAATATATTAAATCAAAACATTGCAAGAACTAAAAATTTTAAAAAAAAATACTAATACAAATTGTCTATTTACAGAAGCATCATAAAAAATAGAGATAAAAAAGTAAAATAAATAAAAAAAAAATCAAACAACATATCCAGTTGGTTTAATAGTTTCCAAAAAAGAAAAAGAAAAGAAGAGAAAAGGAAAATGATACCTTAGAAGTATCAAATTGAAAAGGAAATATTCCCTTTAATGTAGGACAAGTGTCTTTGTCTTTATTTCTTGATAGTTGGGCAGAGCATAAACTGAAGATTGATCAGAGAATAGGGTTGCAAAGCTTGGGATTAATGATTGAGTGGTATATCAGGGATGCTCTTCCTCTTCTAAAAGTTGGAAGGGGTGAAGACGAACCAACTTATGATCTAGGGCAAGCTAGAAAGAGGTTGTTTTCTCCCCTACTTGGGCTAGGTGTGAGAGCTGTGAGAGGGTTTTGAATGATCCTTGAAGCTTGGGTTTAGAAGAAGGGATGCCGCTGGACCGTTCTCCTCTTCTACCAAAATTATAGCCGAGTCCTTCGTTCCCCTTGGTCTAGGATGTTAGGGGTTTTTTACAGAGAAAAAGAAACAAATGAAAGGGTTTCTAGGGAAGGGCTCTTCCCCCTTCCCCCCTTGCTTGTTGGTTATGGAGGGGTTTCATAAAAGGAATGGAAGGTGGGGGTGTCCATGGTCAACCTGTCAAGCACCCAGTGATGAGTCACCATTAGGTGTGCTTGCAAGGCTGAAGAGGTTTAGGTGTTTTGCATGAAAAGGGGAAAAATGAGAGAGGGCAAAGATGATGATGGGATGGGATGGGATGAGAGAGAGATAGACAGACAAAGAGAGAGGTGAGCGATTTGGAGAAGGGGATATCATGTGGGAGAAGGAATGGTGAGATAAAGATGGAGAGAGGTGGGAGGTGTGTGGTGTAGAGTGCCATAAGGGAGAAGGAGAAGCAAGATATGGGAAGTGTAGGGGAAGCCATGAGGGAGAGATTGAGTTTGAGGGAGGTGGTGAGGGCATAGGAGCAATAGGGGCATGGTGGAGAGGGTTTAGCAAGGTATGGGGAGAGCAGAGGTGTGCAGAGGAGATAGAGAGAGGAGGGAGAAAGACCGGCAGAGAGAGAGAGAGGGAGTGGAGTGGGAGGGAGAGATCAACGAAAGAGAAAGAGATAGAAAGAGGGCGGGAGAGAGTAGTGAGAAGGAGATGAAAGATGAGAGAGAGGGAGTGGGTCAGTGCACCCCAAGACAGTATGTCCCCCGTGTTTTCCCACATAAAAGGTGAGGTGTTGGGGTTAAAATTGTAAAAACAAATTTCAAATGAAAATTAGATTTTCATGATAGGGGCTTATAGGGTTAAAACCACTAAAAGTGTCTTAATGAACATTTTCTCCCTATTTGAAAAATGTTGCAAGTTCAAATAATAATATATGGATAAATCAATAAATAAAATATTAAAAAACATCATGTGTCCACTAGTGGCATGGAGAAATGAAGGTGAGATGTACACTGTTAATATTGAAAAAAAAATTATAAATAAATGAATGAAATAAAAAATAAAAAATAAAAAATCATTCATAAAATGGAATTTATAAAGGCACCAAATCCATCACGTGTCAACTTGTTGTGTGGGGTCACGTAGGAATAAACTGTTTTGGGGGCAACGGATCCTTTCCCAAAAACAAAAATGATAAATAAAAATATTAAAAGTAAAATAAAATGAAAGAAAATAATAATACTAAAGTAAAATAAATAATATTGTAAAAAATTAAGTAATAATGTAAAAAAAATGTAGAAATTAGGTGTAGGGTACATAAATAATATTTAAAAATTTGATAAATTAAATAACATTTTGAAAAAATTGAAATATTATTTTTTATAAAAAAAATGGATGAGATAAAGATGTCAAAGGGGACAGTTGTTGGTTTCAATTGATTGGAATTAGCGGGATTATGAAAAGAGGTTGGGGATTACTCTTCCCTCCTATTATAGCTTGAAGAGAAACGCTGGAACTAGGAGTTGTGCCAAAATTAAGTGCTGGCATGTGCCCCTTTTTGTTGCACATTGCTTGTCAATGGGTGTAAAAGATTATGAAGCACCAACTAATTTGTGCATTGGTTGGAGAATAATGATCTTTTCCAAGTAATTCATGAGTCATTGATGTTTTATGACAAAGTGTTATTTTTAGAAAAAGTGTACTTTGTAAACAAAAAGGTTGTTTTGAAAAGAAAGTTTGCAAAGATTACTTAAAAGTGATCATTATTTTTTGATCCCAATCTACTTGTGGCATATTGTTCTGGCACTACACCCCGCCGAGAAACTTGAAAAGTCTTCAATAGAGGGAGTGTGGGTGCATAAAGCAAAAAAGATAAAACACGCAAAATACAAAAATGTCTAACCATAGTAAAAAGTCTCAAAATCTCATAACAAGTTAGTATTAAAATTTCAATATATAAATCCTAGAGGGGCGGTGAATAGGATATTTTAAAATTCCTTTTATAATTACCCCAAATTCAATTGTTGTTGAATTAATTTAGTCCCGATATTTAATTATAATTGAATTGTGCTCTTAAGTATAAATATGTTCAATTGTATTGCATGTGTGATTAAAACAATATGTGCAATGCTTGACAAAATAAATGAAGAATGCATAAGCAAACTACAAGGAATCACAATATACACAAGATGTATAGTGGTTCGGCACGACGGCCTACATCCACTCTCAAAAGCTCACCACTGAGCTATGTAATTTTATTAAGATTAAAGGTGTTACAATCAAAGCAAAAATTAATAAAAATCTTAGTCTACTTGTCAAGCAAGCTACACCCAGTGTCTTGGGCGGATGTGGTCTATGGTTTATTCTTTTAGTGTCTCTGGTGGAAGAGCTATGGGTCTACACTACCAGTGTCTCCGGCGGTAGTGTCAATTCTCCTGGTGTGTCTAGCGGGAGAGGTCTCAATACCTTAATAAAAAGTTCAAGGCAAGTGCTTACCTCTTGAAGGTTGATGTTTCTTGCACACAAGTTGGGGTTGCTCTTTGTTGAGCTAGATATGACTATTGTTCCTTATGCTTCTTGGTGGCTCTTCAAGCTTATAGAGTCAACTCTGGTGGGTTGTTCCTCCTTGAACAAGGTGTGACACACAATCCCACGCTATCTCCTTTTGGGTTTCTTTTTGAACAACCCTTGTAGCCTACCTACAAAGGATATGCCTTAGCATGATTGGAGAAGTGGCAATGGAATGGTCTTGGGCATAGATTTTCTTATCTAAGCATAAAGAGAGATTTTAGAGAACTAAATCTCTCAAGATTGACCAAGGATGAGCAAGAGAGCTTTCAAAATATATGAGTTTTTGTCAAGAACCATTACTTGCTCACTTGGGGTTCAATCCCTTTTATCTCAGATGAAAATCACTTGTGTCCATAAGATTAGAACATCCCCCAATGGTCAAGAAAGATAGGCTATTGATAGAAACAAACTTTTAACGTTTAGACCATTATATAGTGTTTTCGCTACTTTGGATCGATCCAAGTGCAAAAAACACTTAGAACCTACAACTCGAGAATTGTTGGTTTGATCCAAATTATTTGGATCGAACTGGGAGTCTTGGATCGACCCAAAGTCATCGAAATCAACCTCAAACCCCTTAAGAAGGTTGTAATGACTTGGGATCGCCCCTCCTTCGTCTGGGAAGGTCCGTGGACCTTTGGAAACCATTTATGGACCCTTGGTTCACCGTGGCCATGCCACTTTACCTTATTTACCTTATGAGAGTTCAGAATGAGATGAGATTAGGATGATTTGCCAACTCCCGGTTTGATCTCTTGAGGATTCCTTGGCACTTGATGATGATCTTCATGGTTCTTGGACCCAAGAACCTCCTAGTTTCTAACATGACTCCACTCATGTCCTAGTCTATAAAATGCATGTATTTTATAGGTCATGGAATTTATAATACATTACATTTACAAGTATGTCATACAGTTGAGCTTAATGTTTGGATGTATTATTAAAGTTTGAGTTAATACAAAGATAATGAAATGTAATGAATGATATAATAAAACATGACAAAACACGATGGGGACCGGTCAAATGACCTCTTGTCCATTGTGCCCCTAAAGGTAGATAAACATGCTCCTATTTTGGCATTATTCGACTCATGTTTGTTGATGTATATTGTCAATTCCATATTATATAAAATACATGAAGTGGTAGATTAAGACATGGCATTAGCACATTGCATACCATGTTTGTAATCATCTAGTGGTTGGTTTCTAAGATGGAAGACGAGCTCTAAACACTTGAAGATGAGGATGATCAATTCCCAAGATTGCCGAGGTTCGAAGACTTGACGACTCGACGACTCGAGGTTCATCGAGTTCAAAAAGGTTTGTAAATGTGCATAATTTGATTGACATAGGCTAAAAAGATCAAAAGACACCTTACATAGCCTTATGGACCAACCTATGCCTCCTACATAGATTCCTAAGGAAGTGAGAGTAGGATCAAGGCATACTGGAAGAAAAACAGGGGAATCAGATCAATTCAGAGGGGGTTGGATCAATCCGCACTTAGCGGATCGATTTGCTACTTACTTGATCAATCCAAAAATGCTCGAGTGTCTCAAACTAAGACACTAGATCAATTCGGGGATGTCGGATCGATCCGTGTGGATCAATCCAACATAACCAGATCGATCAGCAATCGCATAAATTCAAAAATAAAAATAGATCGTCTACAATTTTTTGTCCGTTGGGGTAGATGCCATAGGGTACACGACTGTGCTAATCCTCTATAAATGTGAGGGAAGCTCAAAAGAGCTCTCCAACACCAAGAACATGCACAAGAACACACCAAAATCAAGAGAAGAAATCTTGAGAGAGAGCTAAGGCATTTACACCTCCCAACTACCAAAGGCTCACTCTTATAAGCATTGATTGAAGATCAAGGAGCCTTTAAGTGTTTCCCCAGCACTCTATATAGGAAGAACAAGAAGAGGGAAGCAAGGAGAAGGGTTTACTCCCAAGTAAACCCTTGTAAGAAGCTCCAAGAAGCAAGAGGCACTCTTGGAAGCTTGGTGGAACCTATTGGCACATAAACTCAACAAAAGAGCAACCACCTTCAAGTGCATCAAGCAATACAAAAGCCTTGTAAGGTCATTTGTATTGACTTTTATTTACTTTGAGACCTTAGCACCTATCGAAGACACTAGGTGTAGACCACACCCGCTAGAAATAATGGGTGTAGAACATAGCAGTATCGCCGGAGACACCGATAGTGTAGACCATACCCACTGAGACACTAGGTATAGACCGCTCCCGCCAGAGACATTGGGAGTAGAGCTTGCTTTTACAAGTAGTAGGTTTTAAATTTTAACCTTGATTGTAATGTAATTCAATCTAAATAAAATTTAATAGCTCCATTGTGAGTTTTGAGAGTGGATGTAGGTCTGAGTGCCAAACCACTGTAAACATTGTGTTGTGTGTTTACTTGTGGTGTGAATTGTCTCTTCTCTCCATCTCTACATGGCATGTATAACATTTTTCATATGATCTTTCATATTTGCTATAGAGTAGGAATTTAAACTTGTTAAAAGATCAAAATTTAGAATTACCATTGAATTGCACCTTTAACAATTGAACCATATCTTGGTATGCACTAAATTCCAAAATCTGCAATAATATCTAAATTGAAATTTTAAGTGGGGGTTAATTAAAAGAATTTTTATAAATCCTATTCAACCCCCCTTTAGGATAAAATTGGGCTTTCAATGTTCTTGTTGTTATATTCTTTTTTTTGTCCCCCTTTTTTAGCCATAGCAATTGCCTCAAGGGTCTTACCTTGCTATGGGTTATGCATTTCTTTCTTGTTTTCGGTTTTTAAATGCTCTTTTTATTTTTAATTTTTTTTATCTCCATGCCTTGGGTCCTATGATTATTATCTTGTTGATTTTTCCTTAGTTTTTTGCAATTAAGGTGTTCCTCTTAGTTTTTTGCAATTAAGGTGTTCCCATTTCTAGAATGCACATTTGGATGTTGAAAAATGTTGGCCATAAGGTAATTCAGATTTTAGGAATGTCATCACAGTGAGGCCAACCCAAATGCAGTGAGTAGTTTTTTATTCTTCTAACTTTATCCTTAAGGAAACACAAAGGCTTACATCATTAAGGATCATTCTTTGGCATTACCCATTACAACATAACCAAGTTCTAATTTTTCCCTATTGTGACATCATGCGAGTTTTCGCATGTGTGGCTAAGGGCTCCTCATTGTGACTTGTTGTAACATAACCAAAGGTATGACCTAGTCAAGTTTGATGAAGTTAAGATTATTCTATGTTGTAACTTACTACTTTGTATATCACAGGTGTAGCGAGAGGTTTGACTTTGATAATCTTGATGAAACCCGAAAACTTATATCATTTAAGACTTTTCTTTGTTGTTACTCGTTATAACATAGCCGAGTTCTGATTATTCCCTATTGTGACCTGCAAGTGTTCACTGGTGTAGCTAGGGGGTACCCATTGTGACTTGTTATAACATAGCTAAAGGTTTAACTGAATTAAAATCAACTAGCTAGATTTGAGAGCCTAACCAAATTGAAGTTAACAGCTTAGGTTTAAGAGCCTAACCTAGTTAAGTTTGAGAGCTTAACCAAATTGTAATTGATTTGTTAGGTTTGAGAGCCTAACCAAATCATAATTGATTAAATTGCAATTGATTAATTAGGTATAAGAGCTTAACCTGGTTAAGTTTGAGAGCTTAACCAAACCATAATTGATTGAAATTGGTTGGTTAGGTTTAAAAGCCTAACCTGGTTAAGTTTGAAAACTTAACAAAATTGTAATTGATTGAATTGAAATTGACTGGTTAGGTTTGAGAGCCTAACTTGGTTAAGTTTAAGAGCTTAACCTAATTGTAATTGACTTCTTAGATTTAAGAGTCTAACCGATTGTAATTGATTGAATTGAAATTGATTGGTTAGGTTTAAGAGCCTAACATGGTTAAGTTTGGGAGCTTAACCAATTTATA
>JAOXJP010277918.1:0-19713 GCA_025762735.1 Platanus orientalis | reverse complement strand
ACCAAATTAGGCTAATTCCGTGTCTAACACGAATTAGGGTTTCTTTTCCTCTATTTAAAGCATTGTAGCCTTCAAGGTAGTTTAGTTTTTCATTAATTAAAAGTTTTAGTACGAATTTTCTCTTATTTGGTGAAGTTTAGGGTTTTTCCCAAACAAAGGAGGCGACGTGTTCTTCTCCTTGCTATTCCGCTGCGTCACTTAGCCAACAACATTAGAGTCAAGTCAACGTGCTCTTCTCGCACGGCTTCGAGTAAGGGTGTATTTCCCTCCTTATTTTGTTCCCTCAGTAAAACATTGGCTGTCTCACGCTGCTCTTCTGCTGTTGTTTCTGCTACTTCTTCCGCCTACTTAATGAGAAATGTGACCGAATCAACGTTCCCAGCCCTTGCGGCAGTGTGGACTGCAGTGTCATCGTTCAAATTTTTCTTTCCAATTAGTTGTGGACAATTGTCATGGATCCTTTGTAAAAAGTCAGCAGTGGCCCAGCTTGCTACAAGGTGAAGGACCGTATTCTGCTTGGTGCTGCTTATTTGCTGGAGGAGCTCGTGGTTTCCTATTTCCTGCTGGAGAAGAGGCAAATCGCCTTGTGTTGTAGCTCTATACAAATGAGGATGCATGTTATGCAGCTCTCTCATTCTCTCTCACGCAAGCACACAAATCTGATCAGGTCTCTCTTTCTCCCTCCTTGGAACAGTGTCTAACTTAGGACTACTGTGGATTTAGGAGCCAAGCATAAAGGAATCACTAAGCAGTGAGTCAAGTTTGGCGGCGTTGGAATCGCCAGAGCTCCTCTTATAAAAATCTCCGTCACCAAATAAATAAATAGTTGCCAAAAAATATACTATTGTTATTATAACTAAAAAGTGTCTGTGACCCTATGTACATACGGTACAGGCTCAGACATGGTATGTTTGAAAAGTGTTTACCTCAAAAAAATAGGTGTCCAAAAAGAGACGCCAAATTCAAAAACGCATCATTTCGTGTCCTTTGGCCGTGTGCTCACAGACAGTCATCCTCTAATTTTGTTTTTAATTGCTATTGCTATTGCCTCGGAAAAACCATGTTTTTTATACCATCTACTCTATGACAGTTATTCTACCAAAAATTTGTTATGCGGAAACCTAGATCAGTGATCGTATGCAGCAAACAAGAAGAGAGAAAATAAAACAAACAACAATCGCACCAAGTAAACAAGACAATTTATGTGGTTCATCTTGAAGCCTACGTCCATGGGCGAAAATGGAGAAAAAATTTCACTATAATCAAAGTAGAGATTATAATGAACAGTGCGGTGGCATAAAAATTGAAAAACCCCCAAATATAAACCCCTAAAACCCTAAACTCCACAAGTTAGATTCAGACCCTGAATCGGATATAAAACAAGTCAAAAATTTTGGGTCATATTCAGGTTTTTCAAATTGTCATCTCTGGTTATATCTCGGGTTGAATACAAGACATTAACCCAACAAATTAATTAATTAATCAACAATAAAATAACAATCACACAAAGCACATAAAAGATTACATAGTTCGCCTTGAAGCCTATATCTAGAATGCAAGTATCTGATTATTATTGAGTTTGGTTCATTTTCATATTCGTTTAAAGCAAATATGGATATACATTTATCCATTTTCGATTAAATATCCATTCGTTTAAAAAATATTCGATTATAAATGAACCAAATTCGGATATATATACATCTGTTCAACTAAATATCCGTATTCGTTTATATATATATATAAAGTACCTGATGAATCACTTAAATTAATTGTCATATTATATAATATTTTAGGTTATTTTATTTTTTAAATACTATTATAGGTTATGTTGCATCACTTTTAACATTACTCCTAACCTAACATATACAAATATGTAAACCTAACTTAATGAATTTGTTTAATCGGATATATCCTTGTTCGTATTCGATATTCGACTAACTTAACGGATACGAATACAAACCTATATGCATCCGGTTTAATTAAACATCTGTTTGTTTAAAAAATATCCGATTATAAATTAACCAAATTCGGACATACTAGCTTCTGCATCGAATCCGGCTCATTTGCATCCGTACATATATCTATAGGTGAAAACGGTGAGAGAGATTTTCACAATAAGAGACTAATAGAGATTACAATGAAGTACCAAAACATGGTTCCAAAGAAAAACCCATATAACTCACAAAAACTTATTCTCCGTGGTCAAGTCGGGTTAGACCCCAAACCTATGCCCCCCAGACTCATGGCAAAGGATTTGCATAGCTCACCTGTGCCCAAAATTAGGTAATTCGGGTTTTCTCCAGGTCACCAAACAGATTGCACCTCAGGTTAAATTCAAGAGACTTTCCCAACAGTAAAAAATCTTAGTCAATGCGAGAATGAATATATTTTCCGATTTAATTCATCGTAAAGTCCACGATATGTTTGCCATTCAAATCCCCTTATTTTTAAGGAAATCCATCTTCTTTGCCTATAAGTAAAGAGATCGCTAGCATGTGACAGGAAATAGTATCAAAGGTGGTATAAAAATTTAGAACGCGGTTAATCTTTTTTTTTTTTCGTGGTTTTGGTGGTGAGTGGGAGGAGACGGGGGCCGGTTCTAAAATTTTTATAACGACCATAGAGAATAAAAAAGCAAAAGTATTTAACTCTATCCTAAGCACCGTTTACTTTTGTGAAAGGGTGCAAAGTTTGATAGTCATTGTAAATAAGTGTGCCAGTCTGTCCAATCTAGATTTTGTAGTCAAGACAGTTGTAAGCCTCGTCCGGTGAGAGGGTGCAAAGTTTGAGAATCATCGCAATTAAGTGTGTTAGTCTGTCCAATCTAGATTTCGTTGTTAAGAGAGTTTGTGAACTTCTTATGTTGACGGGCTCCCTGCCTAATCATCCAGATTTGAGTGTAATATTAGGAAAGAAATTTAAGAATCCAAAAAGTACAAAGAATGGAAAGGATTAGAAACGGAATTGAAAACAATACAATAATTTCCTTTGTTATTTGATTATCTAGAAATAAAAGTCGATTTATTTGAAATCCAATAGATCAACAGTCAACAATACAATTGAGGAAGTTTTATTAGATTTGGCTACGAGCCTAACCTTATGAGATGGAGAAGGAAAACTATATATATATATATATATATATATATATATATATATATATATAAAGAGAAAGATTTCATTGGATTTACCTGAAAATCAAAAGGTTTTTAATCCAACCAATCAAATGTGGGAAATCTGTCTAATTAATGAAAGATCAGATTGGCCCAAATCATTTAAGCTTGTTGTAGAGGATTTGCTTTCCCGTCAGAATTACCTTCATTAAAAACGAAACAAGCAACTCTTTTCAAAATTAACAATTACAATAGTACATACACTAGAGATGAATACTGTAAGCAAAGTTGTATTTGTTCAAATAAATACACACAAATAGGCAATAAAAATAGAAATAAAATATAAAAAAACTAATTAAAAATATAAACATTGAGATCATTAGCATAAAAACATCTATTCATAAAAATAAAATTAAAAATTAAAAAATAATCTCCAAAAGGTTATCTTCACAACTGTGGACCTACAACAATTAAATCGGAACCTTCACTGTAGGGACTTACAAACAAGAAGGACACACCCAATTATCATAAAATGATAAGAAAACCTTTTAGAGATAAAATAATAGTAAGAAAACATATTTAAATATTTTCAAACCAAAATTTCAATTCTCAAAAAAGATCCTCTCCTACTACCTGTTAAGGTCCTGCCTAACTGGTGGCACAACACAGTAGCCAAAAAAAGTGAAAATCATCTATCAAAAAGTGTAATTTACTTTTTTCCTGTCAATATGTCATGTCGCCTGTTACCCAGGATCTTAACAGGTCAAAAGGTGGCAGGAGAGCATCCCTTCCAGGTCCTACATTCCATCTTATAACAGAATGTAAAAAAATAAAAAAATTCTTTTATTCAATTTCAAGAACTTTACACCCTCTGTTTCTCTTTCAAATCTTTCCAACAACATCACAGGCTTAAATATCTACCGACCTATTGCAAACTTGTTCAACCGAGGAAAGGAATAATGAAGTGCATGAACTAGGCCAACTTGATGTGCACTAGAACTGGGCTTGCCAAAGCATATGCCAACCCAAACAAAAAACTCAATGACGAAATGGGTTCGGCTTTAATTAGTTCACACATCTCCGGGGCTGAATTTTGCTCATGATGTGACAATTTGTTTGAGAAAGGGTGTATTAATAAATAGACAGTTAATTATTCATTATGTATTTAAAGTAATATCCTCCATTGACCCATACATGTGTGTGCACTTAAACGGGGTGATATCCTATGCAACGTGCTTGGAATGCACTGGGTTAAGCCACCAACTAGAAAGCACCATGTGGCAAGTATGAGAACGGAATGCTAATGACGAGCAAACTCCATTTTCCAGTGTTTTAGAGCCATTGAGTCCAAATCGTGAACTGAAAACTCAAGCTTCTCGTCCCATTGCGAATTCAGATCTCTCTACTTAGTCCTTGTCCGTTGCCTCTGTCTCGCGTATCTCTGCAACTCGATCTTGATTCTGATCACCGGAGGTGAGACTAACAAGAATAATATTGTCAATATAATCATTCGTGAAGTTTTAACGATCTCCTTCACCTCTTCCCAAAAAACGCCCATGAAAACCCACAAATCAAAATTTTCATTTTTGTTAAAACTTTCTTTTCAAACTACCCTCGGTGTTCTTCTTCACGAGCGGAGGAAAATTAAGTTTTCGAATTCGAGTTGGGTCAATAGATCCATGCTTTGATTTTTGTCTACTCATTGTTTTTTCGATTTTAGGTCGCTGTTCTTCTACGAAATCTGGGGGTATCAATGTTGTTCGTGATTCACAGATGGAAGATCTCTGAGTTTTGGTTGTTGATCGAAGTTTAGAGTTAATGGGAGCCGTGCAGCCCCGTGCCTTCAATGCCTTGGGCAAAGATGCGCGGCCACAGGACAAGGCGGAATACCTAATCAGAACCTTTGTGGGAGAGAAATCATTTTCTATTCCGTCAGATTTTTGGGAGAAATTGCTCGAACTTCCTCTTATTCTTCAATGGCCGTACCATTGAGTTCAACAAACTTGTTTAATTACTCAGTTCTGCTGCCATTTTTTTTAATTTTGTTTTGTATTAAAGTTCGATTTTGATGTAATTCATTAAAATGCAACAAATTTCTAGGATTTCACAACTGTGTTGACTTTATAGTAGAGGTAGGTAATTTTTTGGATGAGGGGAATTCTGTTATGTGAAGTCACAAAAGGATTGGCTTAACGAAGTTTTGAAATATATTAATGAAACCATCCCATGGTTAGCAAGACCGGGAAATGCAGTTTGCGAAGTGATTTTGGTTTCCTTTCATATAACAAATTGATGAATCTTAGAGGGTGTTACGGCTTACCAAACCATGGGTTGATGCAATAAATTGCAGGGGAAGTTCATCAAGACGGTGGAGCTTTCAAAGAGCGCTGAAGTGGGTTTTGGAGTTTTTTGTTGTTGGAGAAGATGGAAGGTAGAAGGATATTATTATTCTGTTTACTCGCTGTTGGTGTTTTGTTCTCATATTTTCCACATGGCACACACTGGTTGGTGGCTTATTCCGGCGCATTCCAAGCACATCAAAGAGGACATCACCCCAACTTAAACACCCTTTGTCAGGCCACATGTCATGCATTGACCAGTAATGGAGTGGTGTCTGTCCATTCAGACCGGAGATGATTTAAAATCGACTTAAACCAACCTGGACTGCCGACAAAAGGACAGGTTTGGGTGGTTGATGGCCCTCTCCAGATACTCTCTTAATGGTTAAAGTTCTGTTAACGTTCATTTAAAGCCTTCTCACTTTTTTTCATTTTTATTATATTTTTTCGTTAGGTAATTGACCTCCGAGGAAGACAGAACGTTAAGGAGAGGATCCGAACCAAGGTTGATGGGTTTGGGATAGAAATTATACGTGCATGATAGGACAAAATACTCAACTGCAGATCTGCGGTTGAAGTGTCGGCATTTAAGAACGTTGACGAAGACAAGTTCAAGTCTTGGAGTCAATAATTAAGTACTCCGTTTAAACTAATTACCAAAAAACATAATAATACTTAGTTTAAACCGACGAACATGCTTGGTCATCTAGGTATAGGTAGACAAGGTAACATGGTGTGTGGTGTGTGGTTTTATGTGTGCTATAGTTTCTTTGGAAAATGTGAAATATATTTAGGTAGCACAAGCCACATGGGCTTGGATTATGTGAGAACGAATCTCGTGAGAACTGTGAAAACGGCACCATAGGGGCTGACGTAACAGTACTGAAAAGTGATGTGCACTTTTTGGGAGGCACTTATCACTTTTTTGAGCTGATGTGTTCGTACCCTGATACCGTTTTCACAGTTCTCACAAGATTCGTTCTCACCTAATTTTTAGTGAAGTCACATGGGAGAGCAAACGTCATGCCCATTGCTTTTGATAACGTCAGCCAAAAACGTTGCCGAAGACAAACAGGGTCAAGTGGTGGGGCAAGTCAATGATTTAATTAAGTATAATTTCAAAGGAAGGCTAATGTGATAGAATTAATTCAGCTAAGTAGGCAAGTTAACGAAGAATGATTGTCTGTATTGACACAGACCTCTATATGTGTGCTATTGATTGACCCATTATGGGTTTTTTGAATTTGAGGTATTTTTTTGGGGCACCTACTTTTTCATCCGAGCACTTTTTTAGACATTTTAAACCCTCAGCATAACACATGTCAACTTATAAATCATCATAAACACTACAGACACTTTGTATAAATCGCTATAACATGGAATTTAGTTTTAAGCATTTCCTATCTTATAATTTCATTGAAAAATATTAATTTATTTTTATGTGAATGAGATCAGTGAATGACCAAACCATCTCTAGCTGAAATGGTTGTGGTATGGTCTCTCCAAGAGAGAAGTTGGAGTTTCAACTTCCTTGGGTAGTATCCCCATTGGATTGAGCAGATGCTTGTTCCTCCCCGTCAGTGGAAATGTGGGCTCAAGCAGTCTTACAATAACAACAAAAAAGAAAAAAGAAAAAAAAAACAACTATCTTAACTAAGATGGTCCATACCATTATATTTGTTTATACATACATATATAGTAATAAATTCCATCCACACCATTATATTTGTTTATTATCTACCTTTGTATTTTTATTTTTTTTTTAAACACGTCAAGTCAAATTCACATAGAAGTAGATGAAATTGCTACCTAGGAGAGGGAGAGAATACCTTTCCTAATAATTTAAGTAGACAAGGTAATGGCCAGATTAGCCATGTGGTAAGTGGCACTATTGCCTTCCCGAGACACATGCATAATATGTCAAGCAAATAAACGCATGCGTAATTAAAAACAACTATCTTAACTATGATGGTCCATATTAGGGCTGCCAATCAGCATGGAAGTAGGTCAAGCAAAACACGTAAGGAACATTTGGTAAAGGATTTAGCGATGCTCTGTTTCCATGTTTTCAACTTTTTTGTTTTCAAAATTTTTTGGTTCTCTTGTTTTTTAATAGTCCCACATTGGATGGAAATGGGAAAGAAAACCACCAAAAAAATAATCACCTCCCCCTTAATGTTTGTTTATAAACTCTCACTATCGTGTAGTGGCTGCACAACAAGTTGTTATCCCACATGCACACATGCACGTGTACGTGCATGGGTGTGGGTAAGGGTAAGTGTTTGGGCACTTAAAGTGCACTTTGTACTTCACACATGCGTATCGTTGCATTAGAGATCATACGATTCTTTTCCAACGCTCTAGATGAACTCTTAATGAATTCGGGTTAGTTGTAATGATGGATCCACTACAGGATGGATTCATGACTAATTAAGAGTTGCGATTGAACAAGGGTTGGTTTAGGTCGGTTCATGACTAACCGGATCGCTCTAATATGGGATTCGTGACTAAGGCCCATTGGGTCATAAATGATCCAGATTTGCAACTAAGGCCCATCAAAGCTTGCATTTGTAACTGAAGCTAATACACGAATGGGCTGAGACCTAGAAAATATCATAAACTGATTTGTAAAGCAACTCAAACTGTACTAAAGCTCATCAAATATTGCCTTAGAAATGACTCAGTTGTCAATATGGACAAAATTAATGGCCACTAAATGAAGGACACATATGGGTGGTTGGAGAGATGGGATTAGAATCCATCATCACTATAAAATGATGAAAATGGGTTGAAACCCACATTAGCTAAGTGTTAATGAACTAGGCTAAAACAATAAGGCAAAACCAATTAGGAACAAAAAATAGTGGAGAAAAGGAGAAAAATGACAAAGGTAACCATTAAAGATCTCTCTCCTCTATTTTCTTTATGTTTTGGGTGTATGTCATAGGACACTAAACCCATTAGGGACCTGAAAACAACAGCTCACTTGGAGAGTTTTGTTTTACATCATTGGGTTCAAAACCTCCTCAATCCAAGTGTGTTCTTGTAGGAGAACCTTTACTTGGTTGAAGGTTTAACCTTTCTCTTCTTGACTCAATTTCCTATATAATAATCAATTTGGTAAGGGGAGACTGTCGAAATTTTCAAAAATTTTAGATAAGTTTCATGCATGTTTTGAACACCCGACTCTAAGGGCAATAGATTTCTAAGGGAAGTATCATACGTCTCTATCAGATAGTGCAAGCCCTTTGAGAGACAAGGAATTAGACTAAACTTGGTTGTATACTAGATGTAGTTTGACACACTCCCTTGCACAATCGAGTGGGAGGCCTCAACTATCCTCAAGAAACATGATAATATCACCTCCTTGACTTGGTTCACTCATTTATTGATGTTATTAAGTTGAAATACTTGACTTTAAAGATTGTACCTTAATAAAAATTATTGAAATTGTTAGATCCAACAATTTGAAGATATATTTACTCCACCTGCAAGTGCAAATGTGACCCCTTTTGATCTTGGTTTAGACATAAATAAGTTGAATGGAAAGAACTATAAAAGGTAGGAACATCGAATTTTATATTCGTTCAAATTTCTTAAAGTCAAGTATGTATTGATTAAAGAACCTCACATATACCTATCCTTATTGGAGCCACTAAGGTAGAAATTGAAGCAGTAGCATAGGATAAACAAAACTCAAAAAATCAGAATGTGATGATTGAGTTTGTATTTACCATCTTATAGAGTCATTAACTGACAAGGTATTTGATCAATTCTCCAATAAAGTAGAGACTGCTCAAGACATTTAGGAAGCCCTAATAGCAGTATATTTTGGTGAAAAGGCTAGGCTAGCAACTAGAAATTCCATGTAATACCCTATGTTGCACTTAAAGGGTAAAATTGTAATTTTATCATTGCAATGGTAAAATTTTCATTCACATGTATCAAACAGACCATAGAGTGGTTTAGGGGCCCTTTTGACCAAGTTGGAAGTGTAAAACCCAAGTTGGACCTTCCAAAGTTTTCCCAAATGCGTAGTTGGGATAACTTCACAAGTAAATCTATATCACTCCTTTATGAATTAGCTCACAATCCATATATCATTGGAAATATCTATGAGTCTACTTTTTAATGTATCAAATAGTGTGCAATTTAGAGTTTTCTAAAAGAAGTTATAGCAATTCTCCCACAAGGCGTCTATGTTGACAAGCCAATAAAATTAGGATAAATTCTTGGATACACTTATATCAATCCTAAGATAATTAGAGTTCAAACCATATACCCTTAAAAATCTCTTGAAGTTTAGTTTCTAACGCAACAAATGGCAATCAAATCCAAATTTTTTAGAGAAACTTATAGCCATTTTAATATAAGGTGTCTGTGTAGAATCCAGGGACCACGAGGGCTTGTGATGAGGGAGCGTGAGCGCTTGCCAATTGTTCTAAGCACTCAGGTTGGCCTAGATTTCACTTTTGGGCCTATGCTAGCATGTGATTTTGCTTTATTTTCATAGGGGAACCCTAGGTAACGACCCCAAACCCCATTTGAAATGTCTCTAATGTTATCCTAGAGGGGAGTGAATAGGATTTTAAATTTCTTCTACCATTTCTTGACAATGTTGGGATTGGTTTTAATCTTCTTAGGTGTGTGTGTGTGTGCAAGAAGGTGCTTACTTAAGCATTTAAACAAACATGTAGTAAACAATAAGAGATATGAGTACAAATACAAGGAGACAAGCAATCACACAATCAATCCACAACACAAGATTTATAGTAGTTCGGCACTAAGGCTTACGTCCGCTCTTATAAATCTCACTATCAACTTAGGTATATTTCATTTAGATTATCACATACAACATAGGTCAACATACAAAACCTAACTATTTGTTCATAAGCAAGCTACACAACAACACTTAGTGTCTTCGACAGTGTGCACTACTTCCGGTGTCTTTGGCGGAGGTAGTAAAGCTTTCGGTGTCTTCGGCAGAAGCAAAGCAGAGGGTGATGAATGAATATGCAAATGAATGCACAATAAATAACAAATATTATCACTAAGTTGGTTGATGTTGTTGTTCTTACCACATGGTGGGAGTGCTCCTTGTTGAGCTAATTTGCCTTATACACCCACTTCTTCTTCAAGTTATGGCACTAAAGCTTCTCAAGTTAGGTCAACCACAAAGAGGGTTTCCTCAAGGGATAACCCAAACCACACCTCTCAAATAGATGTTAGCTAATATGAGCTGAAAGGGAACCAAGAGATATTTTCTTGAGGAACTTTCAACCTTAGAGCTCAAACAATGGAGGAATAGGGTTTCTCACCCTTAGAGGCTCTTTCTAGTAAAACGAATAACACTCTCTTGAATGCTTAAAGATTTCTTGTGTCTTCTTGCCCTAATGGGAAACATTCCCTTTAATAGAGGATGGAAAAGGCTCACAATCCTTGGATTGAAATCTTTTCAAATAGGCAAGAGAAACTGACCATTAATTCCAAACAAAGTTTTGGCAGACTCCTAAAAGCCGTATCAGTGATCGATAATGGGGTTTGTGATTGGTCATGGGGTCATTTTTTTGTGACCCCCAAAATATGCTCGGGGGTGTCGAGTGGTGTGGGCCCCATTTTAAGTCATAACCACTCCGTGTTGTGATCGATCATGGAAAAGGGGCCTAGTCCTCGGGAAATCAAAATCTCTTATTGTGATCCATCATGGGCTTTGTTATAGATCACGAATAGTGAATTCTACATACTTCACTTTTGTGATTGATCATGGGGTTTGTGATAGGTCACAAATAGTGAATTCTGTAAATTCATTGTCGTATACATCTTGGGGAAGTCCATATCCACTTGTAATCATTTTAAGGCATTCAACCATGTGTGTGGACATGCCTAGGGTCATACTACATGATCCCTATGAAGATATATGCATGTCTTTACCTTCTTGGAAGTTGGAGTCTAGCTTGAGTCTTTGTCTTCAAGGCTTGACAATTGAAGCTTCTTCCACACCTTTGCCCATGGATTTGACAAATGATGCCCTTGCATTAATAGACTTTTATAATTCCACTATGATTACACTAAGACATTTAGAAATTCAAAAGAAATAAAGGAATAATTTAAAATGAACTTACAGTGGAGATAATCCCAATCATGTAACGCAGTTGGTTATAGAGTTATTTCCACGTGATTAAGACAAACTTTATCAACTGATTGAATGTCATACTGTAGTACAAAGGTTTGATGAAATGAATGTCTTTATTGCTAAGGATGTACAAGAGATTTTACTAAAAGATTCTAACTAAGGATGTTGTTTATGAAATACAAGAGTAGACTAAGTTGTGGTGGTGTGAGACCCCTTCCTTTGAGCCCTAGGATCCATATGTATAATGCTCTGTTTTGGTTATATGCCTTTCATAGGTGTCATTTCCCAATTCCACAATCTTTCTTGTAACTTCTTTCGTAACTGACCTTTGACATATCATCCGATGGCCCTACTTTTTTTTCTTTTCTTCCTAAATCTCTATCTTCTCAATACCCGATGTATGATTCTGAAACCTTGTTATTAGCTCGTGAAAGTTTGAGTTAGGCCAAATGGAAAAAATAATAATTCCTTGAAATGTTGACCTAAAACTCACAATTAGTGAATTGACTGGATGTCTCGTCTTCAACCCCATTATATCTAATTGTGGGATGAACTAGGTATTAGGGAGTGTATTCTTCTTCCTAAGTTCATTCTACCTATAGACCGAGAACTTCTAGCCATAGCGGCTTGTTTTTTGTCCACTTCCTCTAATTCCTTTCACTTTGGCTATGGTATGATGTCTCTATCCCTCTTGGATGTTTCTTCTTTGATTCTCTTCCTCCTCATGGAGAGGTTATATCAATGGATCTTTTTACTCCTTCCTCCAATTCTTGTTTTGACCCTATCAATACATCTTTTAACAAATTTATTTCAAAAGAAAGGCAAAACACAAAGGCCATTTCTCACCAAGATCATAGTGTGTTCTTGCTTTATTGGCTTTATAGATACATTGTAGTCCTCCTAGTTGTATGACGAAGGAATATAGTCTAGTAGCTACTACTTTGGCAAAAGGCAAAAAGCAGGCCCTAGGTCCCTTTTTCCTTGCTTAACTATATAAAAGTATGAGCAATTTGAACTAGAAAAATCTTTGTGTTGTGGTTGGTCCCCTACAGTTCCTTCAATTGTGGTTATACGACTATTTCCCTAACCTTAATGCTTGTACTGCTAGACCTCCTTTAGGGAAAGACTGTTTGTATTATAGTCGAGATCAGTGATTTCTAAGCCACATTTCCTTCCTTTCAAACAATGTTTTGAGTTCTTTTGGGATCTTTTAGTAGATTGAGATAAGTTATTATGCCCTTCCTCGATCTTCAGTATGGTCCTTTATGGTATACTGGTATTATTTTTTATTTCTCTTCCTTCACTGATCAAAAACTCTTTAACGATGTCTAGTATTCTTATCTTACTCCCTATGACTTGTACTATGGTGGAATTTATTACCAGTTAAACCATAAACCTGGGTTTGAATTTTATGCCCCTAATCAAATTGCTAGACAGTTTGGTTTTTGTCAAATGATCCCAATTCCTCCATTCTTCTTAACCAAAAATTCTCCTCCTCATCAGAGAATAGTTGTTGTTCATCTATATGTTTTAATTGTCTTGAAAGATTTCAAAAACGCTCGAGATTCCTTTGTAATGATTGACATCCCTCAAAATCCTTCTAACACAATGATCCAATATAAGGAATGGCGAAAGCAATACTTCACAAGCCATGTTCTTCCATTTTGTTTTGGAGAAAATATTTCACAGCTTAACTGTGTGTTGATTTCTCTAGATAGTAAATATGTTCCCATGAATCCTGAGCCATCTACTTCTTCCAAAAATCCTCCAATAGTTAGTTCTAGACCTCCTCTTTCTATCTCTTCCTCTTAGCTTCCTTCAAAGGTATCTCCAAAAAGAAAAGGTTCCAAGAAAAATAAGGTTGAGGAAACCAGGACTAAGGAGGCTATCAAGAAATCCTCCAAGAGCAAAGGTAAAATCCTTTCTGTTAATGCTCACTATTCAATCCTTAAAAAGTATGAAAAATTTTATAGAATAAAATAGAATCCTTTTGATACTAAGGGGGAGACTGAAAATAAAAGGTGGTCTGGGTTAACTAGTAAGAAGGAAAAAATTGATAATGAATGCATGAAAAAATTTCTACAAGCAAGGGCTCCATGGGAGAAAAAATATAAATGTTTATTGTATTTCAAGCCAGTTCTTCCAGAGATTCCTACAACTCCTTTTGGTGTAGGTGATCCAGTTATTCCTCCTCACAAATTAATAAGAGTAGAATTTGAAGGACAATATCTTTTTAAACCCCATCCTATTTTAGAGGCAGGTGTTATAACCATACAG
The DNA here is from genome assembly GCA_025762735.1 of Platanus orientalis. Taxonomy (NCBI): domain Eukaryota; kingdom Viridiplantae; phylum Streptophyta; class Magnoliopsida; order Proteales; family Platanaceae; genus Platanus; species Platanus orientalis. The sequence goes on along the minus strand of JAOXJP010277918.1, from coordinate 5,854 downwards.
GATGACACCCATGTTTTTCTTTGTGAAAAAAGTAAGTTGTTATTCTTATCCTTTTTTAAAAATTTTCGTATTTATTTTTGCTCATTTTCTTCTTTCTTACTTCTTTTAGTAGAAAAAGCCCAGCTATTAGTTAACCTACATTTATTAGAGCTACTAGCTGAAGGTCCTCTTCCATCTGAAGAAAAATCCATTCCAGAGGATATTGAACCCTTCAGCAAGAGGAGGAGAAGATTAGTGAAGCGAAAAGATCTCCCTTTGTCCACTTCAGCTCCATTGGCTTCATGGAGGACTAGGCATTCTTCTTTTCAAACTGAGAATCCTAGAGAGTTGTTAGATTTGACGAGGAGAGAGAAGTTTCATCTAGTGTCTCAAAAGAAGTTTCTGCAAAGATTCCACCAATTGCTCCTTCTAATCTCAACCTTTGAGTTCTCCAACATAAGTTCTTTTAAATGGGCTTGCCAATCCCATTTTGCCAAGTCATAGTGTTTTCAACCTCGACCCTCCAGTGTTCATTACTTTTATGGAAGAATTTCAAGAACCAGTCAACCAAGATGTGGGCATCAGGGAAAATGCGGGGGGAGGCTCGCACCTCTCTTGGGTACCCTTTTCAACTTCTGCACCCACTTCGCTAGCTATGGCAACTCTAAAAAATGATGGTTCATTAGAGGGATGTTTAGGTTTGGTCACATGGTTAGCTAAAAGCCAGGCTTTTTGGGAGTTGTCACCAACTCCGATTTTCCGATGGAGTTGGACATCGGCTTCCTTTCTAAGAGAAAGGAAGTCTAGACCCTAAGGTCTAGAGGGTTAACTCCTAATACTAGTCTGATTCTCCAAAGAGTAGGGTAAGTTGTTTTGTTGCAGTTGGGGAAAGTGTTAGGCCCCCTAACCATCCACCTTTTTAGGGTGGCTACTCATAGTATGTTTGCTATAAAGTAATATAGAGTTCTGTGTCTATTAAATGTAGAGTTATATGGTTTGGACCACCCTCGTGGTGTTATCATTGTAGTTACACCTAAGACATAGTCTCAAGCTACCTACATACCCTATCTTATGTGGTTCAGGTGTTCTTAGGGTTTTGTCAAGATCAAACTGCATGTAGTTCTGGGGGGTTTATTGTGTGTGCAAATCTTGGTAGTTAAGTACGTCTGACTATGAATGTGATTCAGGGTAGATTCATTTTAGGTTGTTTGTATACTTACAAAGTACTTCGTGCTATTACAAAATGTGAACAAGTTAGTGAAATTGGGATCGGGACTATGTTGTACCAATGTGTGTGGGTTAAGAACCTAATTAGGCTATGGCTAAGTCCTAGGGTCTTTGGGGCATGAACCACTATAACATGACCCTAAGGTAAGGTGGAGACTGTAAAAGGTCAGGGACAAGTTAGAAGGTAGTGATTGGGTAAGGTGACTTGACCTAACCATGCTGACGTAGCAGTCACGACATTGGCGCTGTCTTCTAGGTAAAGTTCGGGTATCAGATATACTTGGGATTTACAAGCCTATAGTCAACTTTACTATGATTGTTTGGAAGTCGAAAGAGGCATTTGCAATAAAGGGTTCTCTAGACTATGTCTATGGAATGAAATGGTTTAAAGATAACATGAAAAAAGTGATAAACAAAGATTGTTTGGAAGTCGAAAGAGGCATTTGCAATAAAGGGTTCTCTAGACTATGTCTATGGAATGAAATGGTTCAAAGATAACATGGAAAAAGTGATAAACAAAGATTAAGGAATAAAATTAAGCTAGAAATAATAGGGGGATTTTATTTGTCTTTCACAGGCTTAATGCCTAAATTTACTCTGACACCTGAACTTTCAATGCTTGAATTTAATTTATGGTGAAATTCAGGCATTAGTTGTTGGGAAGACCAGCAACTAACCTTAGGTTTTTGACTTGTTTCTGTGGGTCCTAGAAGGGTGAAAAGTTACAAATTGGGATGGGCCCCTCTGTGGTCTATGACATTTGCCTTATGCCCAAAACAAAAAGGTAAACATTTTAAAAGAAAGTGATTTTTAACACAAGCCTGACGCTTGAAATTTATCCCAATGCCTGAAATTCTTCTTAACGCCTAAAGAAAAATTCAAGCATTGGGATGAAAATAGGGTCCACAAAGGTGCCTAAGCACATGGATGGATTCTAATGTGTCATTTGCTTATGTATGAGCTTAAAAAAGGTTAGGGTTCACTAGGGTGGGTCCTAAATCCCAACATCTGCATTTCTCTAACTCCTATATTTGCTGTCAATGCCTAAATTTTAAAAGGTTAAAATTCAAGCGTGGGATTGGACAGTCTACACTCTGGAGGCCATATCTCTCCCCATAAAACTCCAAATTAAGCGTGGTCAGTCAATTTACAAAACTGAGAGAAAGATTTTTCTAACCATATATAATAATCTTATGTTTACTCTAACGCCTGATTATCATTTCAATGCCTAATCTTCTACCAATGCTTGAATTTGAACAGGTTAAAGTTCAGACATTAGGTTTGGACAGTCCACACTTCGGAGGCCATATCTCTCTCCATGGAACTCTAAATTGAGTGTGGTCGGTCAATTTGAAAAGATGAGAGAAAGATATTTCCAACCATATATAATGAGCATATTTTTACTCTAACTCTTGATTATCATTTTAATGCCTAATCATCTACCAACTCTTGAATTTTAACAGGTTAAAATTCAGGTGTCAGGTTTGGACAGTCCGTACTTTGGAGGCCATATCTCTCTCCACAAAACTCTAAACTGAGCGTGTTCAGTCAATTTGGAAAGCTGGGAGAAAGATATTTACAACCCTATATAATGAGCCTATGTTTACTCTAACACTTAATTGTCATTTCAATGCTTAATCTTCTACCAACGCCTAAATTTTAATTAATAGATTAAAATTTAGGTGTCAAGTTTGAACAGTCCGCACTCTGGAGGCCATATCTCTCTCCACAGAACTCCAAATTGAGCATAGTTGGTCAATTTGGAAAGCTGAGAGAAAGATATTTCTAACCATATATAATGATCCTATGTTTACTCTAATTCCTAATTTTTATTTCAACGCTTAATCTTCTGACGCCTAAATTTTAATTCACCCTAAAATTCAAGCATTAAGCTTAGGCAAAATCCAACAACCTTGCCTTAGCCATTCAAGCCCCTTACCAGTGTTGTAAAATTCTAAAACTTTTTATGGTGGTAGGGGACCGTCTTAAGTATATTGTGTCCAAAAATAATATAAAAATTCAAACTTCAAAAATCACAAAAAATCCTACACTGCAGGCAGGTAAAGAAGGAACATGAAACCCGTTTTTAGGGCAGGTTTAAGGGGACTGTTCCGAGGCCCAAATCTACTCTAAAATTCACCCAATTTTTATCATAAGTAGGCTACCATTCTATGATCCTACCATTAAAATTTGAATCGATTCGGCTTAGTAAAAAAATCATAAAAAAATTATGGACTAGCCAGTGGTAAAAAATAAGATGCAATGGAGACAGTTTTGTCTCCACTGTGTAACCTGAATTCAATGCAATCTATATGTTAATACATCAAAGAAGCATTAAAAAGAACTAAATGAGGCCTAGAACCCAAGCTAAATAAGGTTAAGAGTTACCTTACTTGGGCTTGAGGGATTAGGGCTTGGACTTAGGCTTTTCTCCTTATTCCTCTTCTTTCCCTCTCTCTCTCTTGTCAATTTTTTCAACCCTATTGTGCACAAATTTTGGGCTATTTATAGCCCCAAATGTGTTGAGCCAAGGGTTGAGATCGATCTAAGGGGCTTTGAGGTGGAGGGCTAGGATTAGAAGTTCGATCAAGGGTTGGGATTAGTTTGGTTTTGTTTGCATAGATGGGTGACATGGTCCAAGGAAAGGTCAAGATGTATTTAGTTTTATTGAGCCAAAGGTTGGGATAAGTTTATGCTTCTTCACTTGGATTGGTGAGATGGACCAATGAGAGGCCAAGATGTTGTTTAACATCATTTAGTTAGCTAAAAACCATTAATAGCTGAGATGGATTATGCCAAATGGAGGTTGGATGTGGGTTCTATAAACATTTGAAATTCAGATCTTAGATCCAAGGGTGGGTGATTGGGGAGTACCTAAAAATATTCTAATCCAAAGGGTAGTGAAATATCTAGCTTAATGTGAATGCATTTAAGTGCATTAATGAACCAAACCCTAAAGTTTGGATTCATTAATGTGCAATGATGATTTTTAGGGGATTATGATCCCTTACTATGCAATTCACTCTCGGGTGCTGTCGGGCTCGGAAAAAATGCAAACTTAGACAGCATTTTTTAAGTCACGGATGTTCTGGTTGCAATGGATCAATCAAAACTGAATTACGATAAGGGTAGGGGTGAAATTAGGGTTTTATTGACCTTAAAATCTCTTAAATGAATATTAGAGGGGGCAAGATGGAAAATTTGATTTTTAGTTTCTTCAGATGAAAGATGGACCTCAATTTTTGTGAACTTTGGGCACTGACCACTTTGGATTTCGATACCCAAACAGAAAATTATGTCAAAAACCCTAATTTGGATAAGTAGAAAACCCTAACTAGAATGCTCATTGGACTAGCCTTGGTTTTCTACAGAAATTGTGGCTCACAAGTTATTGAAGCTTAAAGGATCTGGAGTCCATAATAACTAATAGCACAGCTATCGGCCTTTCAGACATTCACCGCAGTCCTTATAGAAGGGGGTCATTTGAAGGTTTAGGACAACAGTAGCTCACTAAAGGCTAGTGGTATTGAGTTAATAAACATCTTCCGTTACTTTAGCCTGTGAAATAGCCTTTTGAAGATATGGAAAAGACTAAAAAAATGGGCCTGACCTTACCAAATTTTGAGTCCAGTTCTCAAGGGCATTCCATGTGTTAATACATAGACAACTGAGCCCTGACCTAACTTAAACAAAAGGTGATGACTAGGGTTGTATAAGTTACCAAGGCAGTTGAGGGAGATGGGCTTTCAAAGGTCTCAAAATTACCGAGGGGTGACTACTGATAGACTGAATTTTGGAGTTTTGATGCATTCCCAGGGTTTAGTTGAGTACATGGCATTTTGCCCTAATGTGTAGCTCATTTTGAAGTAATTGGGAGAAACCAAGTGGATTAACTCTTCCAATGCTCTTTTCCATTAGGGATTTTCCAAAGGCCTCATGAATCTGAAGAGATGGGCACTAACTTATCGAGATTTGGAGGTCTAGAGAACATTCTAGATCCATATGGGCGAAATGGAGTAAAAACTGATTTCTCACCCCTTGGGAAAGATTTGAGATTTCATAGGGGATCGAGACCTCAAATTCTTTCGTTTGGTGAAATAACTAATTGAAGATAACTCCAAGACTGAAAGATTACCACTAACCTTTTTGAATTCTGACACTAGATGAATCTTTGAGAGCTTTTTGAGTGTCATTTTCTAACTAGGGGTTTTCAAAGATTGGTAAATTGGTTGTTACCAGTTTCTAAAAAAATTTTCCCTCGGATAAGTTCCTCAAAGGTGGTGGAGATTGGAGTGTACAGGACTTGACCTTACATAAATCAGGTGATGAGAGAAGCTTTAGGGATCATTTGAGGGTTCAGGGGTAAATCCTGAAGGCAAAAGGGAAAATGGTAATTTTTCTATGTATGCTACTAAAAGGAGTAAAAATGAAAATTCTTTACCTGTGATGCTTTACCATGGGAAGACTTATGGAGGTTGAAGAATTTGTAGGCAATGCATGAAGATATCAAATTTTAGCTTTTGAATGTCAAATGACAAAATAGTAATTTTTCTGCCTATGATGCTTCGCTACAGGAAGGCTTACAGAGGCTAGAGAAATTAAAGGCAATGTATTTGGTGGTCTTGAATGTGGACCTTCATAGTTCTAC
>JAOXJP010277917.1:0-34097 GCA_025762735.1 Platanus orientalis | reverse complement strand
CCCTAAATCTCAGGAACTCAGACCAGTACAAAGAGTCAAACCCTAGACCTCCAGGTCTAGACTTCTCCTCTTCACCCAAAGAGGAGAACCGATGTCCAACTCCATCGGTTAACCCCGAGTTGGTAGCGACTCCAAGAGAAGCCTAACCCTTTTGTAAAAGGGTTAGCAACCTCATGCACCGGCCTCAGGCGCCGAAGAGTGGACCTGAAAACCACGGGTGGGCGGGGGCATCCGAACCCCTCCCGAACGCCGATGTCTACATATATATATATATATATATATACAACATGAAGATAGGAAAGACGCAACATAATGACTTATGTAAGCATTCATCTTCTTCACTGCCTTCCCCCGAACCCCCCTCTCTTGGGTGGTACTACCATCCAGATGATGGAATAGTTCAAAAGGGAAACTGGCGAGAAAAATCATAGTGGGTCGGTGAGCAACCCACACATGTTTGTAAGCTCTTTGATTTGTGCATAGATGGGCCACTATGAGTGGGCTGACTTGTACATACCGATCTCATATGTACGTGATCCTTTATACTCCATAGTGTCAATCCGAGTTAAGCTGCTTCCTTATGGTCTGATTCAGCCTTGGTTGGAACTTGCAAGTTGTTGAGCTTCCCTAAGATGCTCCTCGCTCCAATGTGGTACCTGCCGATTGACCTTCGACGATTAAGTTAGCGGAGTTCATATTTGTTTGGGTGAGGTTTAGTGTGATTACCTTGAATTTTTAAGAAGGGGAGTGTAGGATTTCATTCTTCCTTTGCAATTGATGCTTTGTTCCTTCTTATAGAGTTTTGGTGAAGTTTGTTCCTCTCCATTAGGGACTATGATCTTGCCATTTTTTCTAGAATCTTAGAAAATTAGACTGATCTTGAGTTTGATTTGTTTTGACTTCTTCTAGACGAATTGTTAGAGTTAAATTCACATAGTGATCCATGGTGAATCATATATTTGACTTAAGTTTGAGTTCATTGTGCTTATTGTATCGATATCACATAGCTTGACGTATTTGAATGTAAGCGTGCATGCAACTAACGTGTCGGGATGCCTCAAATATGGTTTAATGTGCACGACACTTAGGCTCAATCTTACTTAGTCTGCACTAGAGCAGACCAACCCGGGGTCAGACCCAGTTTTTGGTTAACCATTCCATGGTTAGAGGTAGTTTAAAATCAACACCTGACAACATTTGATTGGTGGGAGTTTTTTTCCTACCACAGTTGCTCCCCAGCTCTTCATTCATGTGCTAACGATGACAAATGGGAAACTATGAAGGTGTGTTAATTTCTTTTATTTTGTATTCAATTCAATGGATGTGCGTCTGATGAAAGAGTCTTCTAGGGGTGTTTGAGGTGACATGCAGTCATCGTGCCATTAATCTTCTTCGTTAGTTTTTGGTTAGTGTGACTTCATAGTTGATTGAATTTGGGCCTAAAAAAAAGGTTCAAGCTGAATTTGATCAGGCCTTAACTCAGACTAAATGGTACCTTGCTAGAAATACAATAGATATTATACGTAACATATATCATACGTCTAAAGAATACAAAAGTTTAAATAAATATATCATTATATGATATATTATATTTTAAACTATATTATTTTAGGAGTGATTGTCTGTGATGAAAAAGTGTCTATAACCCTCTGCAACATGCAATAGATTGACACATGATGTTTGTGGGAAAAGATGGGGAAAATTAAATAAAGTGAAGTAAAATGCATTTTTTTTCTCTATTTTTTTTCCATTAATGTTTCGTTGCCAATAATAATGAGTAAATTTTTTTATCTTATTTTTGCAAATTTCCAAGAAAAACTTCTACTCAGAATTTATTTTGGAAAATTTTCTATCTTTTAGAAGAATTGGAAATGATTTTAAAAAATCCCGATGCCAAAGCTTCTTGCAAATCAAACATAAAAAACCTTGTATGATATCAAATCTTATTTTACTTTCCTTTCTAATTAACTTTTTCAACATTTATGGACAAAGAAGGACGAGCAATCCTGTCCCCGAGTTTGATCAGGAATTTTTTTTTCAAAAATTTAGATATAGCTTGAATGAAGCACTCCCCAACTGTACCCATCCACTTTCGTTCGGAAAAGGATCTCTTACATCCAATTTGTCTGTCCCCACACGCAAAAGATGGGTGTATAGGGTTAAAACCATAGATACAGTTTTTAAATGAAAAAGAAGGTGCACAAAAAAGGAGTGTACATGGTTAAAACCCTAAAAAAGAGTTCAAAAGAAAAGGTAGGTATCTAAAAAGAGGAACCAAATTAAAAATAAAAACAGAAACAAAAATCATGTGTCAGCCTATAGTGTGGGTACATGGAGGGACAAACAAATTTCGGTATAGGAGATCGTTTTCCCTTTCGTTCCCAAAAGTCCCACATATGATCAGTGGTGGATCCCAATTTAGCACCATTAGGTAATCGCCTCGGATTAGGTGCAACCCCTAAGGTCAGCCCAAGGTCAGACTGACATCAGGGGCCAACACATCAGGGCCAAAAAAGTTATACACTTTTTGGGGGATGCTTTTCACTTTTTGGCTCTGATGTTTCAGCCCCTAACTCCGGGCTGACCTTGGCTTACCTAAGGGGGTCATACCAAATCCTTGGGGTTAGGTAAAAGGAAAGGAAGCAAATGTTCTACTCCCAAATTGCCTACTCCCCATGTTCCCACACACACAAGCTAGGGTGTTGTTTAGGGTTAAAACCATAAAATGGTTTTTAAATGAAAAGTAGGTGCCCAAAATAAATAGTGTATAGATTTACCATAAATAAATCAGTAGTGTATAGGATTTAAAGGATAAAAAAAGTATTTAGATGAAAAATAGTACCTAAAAATAGGCACCAAATTCAAAAGGACATGAAATGTTAGTTTGTCCTGTGAAATCATGGGGGTAGGGGAGCAGATAAATTTAGGAGTAGAACATTTACTCTCGGTGATTTTGTCATGCATGTTTGTTAAAGACTTGTGATGGACCTGGTGTCACTACAAGAAAATGTATTTTTAGCTTCAACTGTTTTGGGTCAACTTAAAAGTTGACGCTAAAAGCCATATTTTTTGCAATAACAAGAATGTTAAGGACTTGTGGTGGACCTGGTATCGAAGCTCGACTCTTGTCAAGAAATCAATTTGAATGGGTTTCATGGAACACATTTTCTATCATGCGTCAAGCTCTGAAAATGCCAGGATAAAGGATAGGACAAAATTATGGGTGTGCTCCCGGAAAGGAAAATAATCCATCTCTCTATCGAAGTTATAAAGATTTGATTTGAAAAGAATGCAGGTTCCATATAATCCTACCGTCAACAACCACATTAGAACCAATTAGCATCACTGTCTGTTCAAATAATCTCCCTTCTCTATAATCATTGAGAGATACCACACCAATAACTATCCAACAAATGATATGATACTTGACAAAGGATATTTTAATATACCGAAATGATATTCTGTCCAGGATGGTGTTTAGGAAACCAAGGGATTTTACATGGAATAATTAAATGGGCGAGACTTTAATGAAATTTCAATGTCTCGCCCATTTTATTCCGGGGAAGGATGTTCTATCAGGATTTGGTGTCCAAGACACCAGGGTTCGTGCCATATGGAATAAAATGGGTGGTGATGCATTTTTTGAATATGGAATATGCATTTTATTCCATATGACATCCCTGGTGTCTTGGACACCAAATCCTGGACTGAACATCCTTTCCATTTTATTTCATATGACATCCCTTGAAATCCTGGACAAGTCATTTGTCCTCTTTAATACATAGACTTGTAGTTATTTACTAGGTATTTGTTATAACACCATTCTTTGATTCATATGTATTAACCAAAATACCCTTATCAGCATCATTCCATGCCTTTAAAGTATATTTCGTGACATCTCTCCATTCACACCAGATATGATTCAAACCCGTCAACCGCAATCCTGAACCAACAGTCCACCGAATGGAAGCATGAAGAAACCCAAACAAACAAACAAGCAAGCAAGCGTGTCAGGGAATCCATGCAAGGGCTTCGATCTATAGTGGTGGGTCCGACTCTTAAAATCTTACACGTAATCCATCCACTCATTAATTGCCACGTGTCCATGCCAGTTTGCCCTAAAACGCGTTACAATCCACGGATAAAAGAATGCACACGGCGAATCTATTTACGCAATTGGACGTGACCAGATTGTAGTACAACCCATCGTTCAATGACGAAGATACCCTTTTGGTCATTCAATATAACGAGGATGCCCCTCTGTACTATGTATAGAATTTTTGAATAAGACGAACAGGTAGCTGTTCATCTCAACCCCGACCGAAAAATGCAAGCACATATCTAGCGGGACCAATAAGTCAAGGGACCCTCGATGAGAATTTGTGTTTTAAACAACCATATGATTGGGATTAGATGAGATTCTTACCAATGCAATGGGAGTATGGGATTCCAATCTGACGGTTAAAAGGCCATATATCACCTTAGAAATTCAATTTGAATCAAAGCCCTATTAAGACTTCTTATAGAGACCCACAACGGTTACATGTCTTAAGTTGCAGTAATTCTATTCCCACCTAAGATTTTATCTCAAAGTAATGTCTTTAAACAAGAAGGGTAATTCGGTCATGTTGGAAGCTTCTCGAAGATAATCATCGTCCGTTTCCTGGTCCTTTCCTTTACCAACCTTTGTGACGAAGTAATATATTTATTTCTATTTTTTCTGATTTCATATAATCTTTCCTATCGCCCATTAATACTGTAATCTCAATCTTCTCCTTTTATACGTCCCAAACCTTCTCTCTCGCTCTATCTCTGTCCATGGCCATACACAATATCGACAACGAAGAAGATATCTACGACGCAGAAGACTTGTTGGACTTCTCGTTGGAGGACTTGAACAAGGAAGAACATGAGAGTGAATCAATGAATGGTTCACGTTCGGAAAACAGCTATCCGGAGAGTCAGCTATGTATTCCAGAAGATCCAATAGAAGATTTAGATTGGTTTCCTAATTTTATAGGCGATTCTATTTCCTTAGGTGATCTTTCAATGACCCCAGAACATGAAACAACTTCCTTCAACAGTTTTCCAAAGACCCCGGAACGCCAAACTGAAGACAACAATAGTACTGTTCTTTGCAAACGAGTTGATCAGTTGGTTATACAAGAAATACCCAGTAAGAAATTGAGAAGCAAGCGTATATGTGGACGTGTTTGGTCTTTGAATACTCCACCACCACTTTCTTCTTCAGCCGGAAAACAGGATGTGGAAAATTTGTCTTTGAATGTTCCGCCACCACTTTCTTCTTCAACCGGAAAACGGGTTGTCGAAAATGCTTCCAGTGACTATTTTATGATGGGGAGGAGGTGCAGTCATTGTCACACCGAGAACACACCACAGTGGAGGATGGGGCCAATGGGACCGAAGAGTCTATGCAATGCTTGTGGAGTGCGGTATAAGTCAGGCAGATTGGTGCCAGAGTATCGGCCAGCGGCGAGTCCCAGCTTCAATAGTAAGATGCATTCCAATCGTCATAAGAATATAATGAAAATGAGGAAGGTAAGAGAAGGGTAGGGAGTCGTGATTTTATTTTAGGATCACTTTTTTATTTGGATATTTTTATGTTGTGTCAATGGAAATAGAGATACAGGATTTCTAGCTTTATTCATTCATTTTTTATTTGGATGATTTATTCAGAGTTTGGATGGATTATGTGATTTCTGGCTTTATTTATTTGGTATATGTGTGAATGGGGTGAGATGACCAAGACAATAGTTTTTGCATAAAAAATTATAAGTTGGAGACATTTATGGTAATCTCCTTCTAACATGCATTTTGTTTTAGTAAAGTCTTTTCAGATGCATTTTATACCCATAGATTACTCCGAGGGTTTTATAGGTTACGAAGCAAATGTTCTGTGATAAAAATGCCTCTGTAGTGCAATGGTGAATTATAAACATACATGTGTTGTTTTGGGGGTAAAAGGGTCCAAAAGAGTGTTCTGTTGAAAAAGTAGGTGGTCAATAAAAGACATCAAATTTAAAAACACGTCATGTGTCAATCAATGCATGATAATAGAGGTCTGTCTCAAAACAGACAATCATTCTCCTATAGGTTAATGGTCCAACGAAGCACAAGTAATGCTCAAGCTATCAGGTATTGATTTTGTGCACAGCTAGCACAGTATATGCTGGGCGTGATGAAATAAGGGATATATCCGATGACTACATCAACCCTTTAAATCTTGAGAGCAAGTGATTGATTAAGTAGCGAATGAATGACCATGCGAAAACTATGATTCTGATCTAATGGTGGTATAGAGACCTCCACAAGTTAATATTCAAGAGTCTGATTTTGGTACCTAGCATAACAAACACTTGATCATAAGTTATACATGACACGATAATGGTACATTAAGCATCAATCACTATCTTCGCATATTTTGTTTATATCCAATCCTTGTGAGATTACAATTGAAGCAATAACTAAACATCCTCATAGTGTGCCCACACATGTTTAATCAAGACTAGAAAATTGGATTATGGGTTTTGCTTGAAATTTATTTTTTTCTGGTGAGAAATAGTTTTAGGTTGGATTGAAACTATTGAAGGCAAAATTGATGCCTTCCTATACGAAGGGAAGGCTAAATAGGCAGAAAAGTAGAGGAATCACTCAACTCTTACAAGAAACCCTAGAAGTAAGATGATTCTCAAGCCGAAGATCTTGCACTAGAAGTTGCAAGGTGCTCTTTATATAAAGCTTTGATAACACCTAGTCTACCATGCATGGACATTTATTAATAAAACCATGAGACATAATAATTCTCTAGCAACTAAATTTCAATTCCTCCATTTATGATTTTTGATGCAAAAGAACTTCAATACTTGGGAGAGCAGGCCCTCGGAAGCCTACTTCTTTGATTTCCCATGCAACTACCTTGTTGATAATAGATGAGTAAGGCTTCAAAAAACCACTTTAGTAGTTTTCAGATGATTAACGGTAATTTGTGATGCGACTAATTAAAATTTCCCCACTTTTACAATTTCTCATGCAAAAACTCTTTGTAATACAAGGACTTGGAAATCCACCTCTATGAATTTCCGTGCAACCAAGCTTCTTGATACTTGATGAGTAAGACTTTGAAAACCACTGTAACAATTTTCATGCAACTGATCTTTAAAAACATCTCAGTACATATTTTGTGGGTGGTAGAATTCCACCACAGTATCAATCCGAGTTGAGTCACTTCCCTCTGGTTTGGTTCAGCCTTGGTTGGAACTTACAAGTTGTTGAGCTTCCCTAAGATGCTCCTCGCATTCGTGTGGTACCTACCGATTGACCTCTGACGATCAAGTTAGCAGAGTTTACATTTGTTTGAGTGAAGTTTAGTGTGATTACCTCAAATTTTTAAGAAGGGGAGTGTAGGATTTCATTCCTCCTTTGTAACTGATGCTTTATTGATTCTTATAGAGCTTTGGTGGAGTTGTTCCTCTTCATTAGGGATTGTAATCTTGCCATTTTCCTTGGAATCTTAAGAAGTTAGACTGATCTTGAATTTGATTTGTTTTGACTTCTTTTGAATGAATTGTTAGAGTTAAACTTGCAAAATGATCCTTGGTGAATCATATCTTTGACTCAAACTTGAGTTCGTTGCGTTTGTCGTAGAGATATCACATAGCTTGACCTGTTTGAATGTAAGCCTACCTACATGCAATTGACGTATAGAAACGCCTCAAATATGGTTTGATGTGCACGACGCTTAGGCTCAATCTTCCTTGGCTTGCTCTGACATAGGCCAACCTGGGGTCAAGCCCAGTTTATGGTTAACCGTTCTGTGGTTAGAGCTGGTTTAAAATCAACACCTAGCGGCATTTGATTAGTGTGAGTTTTTTTCCTACCAAAGTTTCCCCTAGTTTTTCATTTATGTAGTAAAGATAACGAATGGGGAATTGTGAAGGTGTGTTAATTTTTTTATTCTATATTTGATTCAATGGATGTGCATCCGATGAAAGAGTCTTTCGGGGGCATTTGAGGTGACATGTAGACATCGCACCATTAATCTTCTTCATCAGTTTTTGATTTTGAAGAGATTTTCTCCCGAAGCTTTTATAGACGATTGGATAGTTTCTTTACTCATTATTTGTGAGTGGAGAGATCTTCTAATGATGGTTATGGTAATGGATGTTGCTTGGAGTTTCAAGGTGCCTAGGGCTGTCATGGAGAGTGGTTCCGGTGCTTCTTGGATTACCTTCTCACTATCTATAAATCTTAGTCTTTGATCTTGAGCTTTCATAGAACTTGTACATTCTCTAGAACCATGTCTCTACTAAATACTACTTCTGGAAATTATGCTCTTATCAACAATCTTCCTGCAACTATTGCCGACTTTGTTATGGAGTGTGAGGAGGTGGCTACTGCAATGGTTGAGGGAATTATGCTTCTTGAATACAGGAACCATCTGGAGGGGATGACTAATGAAGAAATCTCCTTCCATGTCTTTTCCTTCAGTGTGAGGGTAAGATTTCTTCGATAGAGATTTTGTTTCCCTTATTGTATAATCTTTTCCTAACTGTAGTTGATGTTTTAGGCTTCCAGTGCTACTGTCAAGCTGACTTGGCATTTTTGTCTCCATAGCATCGAAATCATCAGGATGCGAGGAGAAAACACTAGTCTCTAGAGGTTACTAGAGGAGCACCGTCGAATCTCTCAACAAATTTGGGCTGAGAGGTGCGCCTTCACAAGCCACTCCATGAGGCTTATTGAGACTGTAGAGAGGGAGAGAGATGAGTTGAGAGATGAGGTTGTTCAACTATGGAGGAGGCAAAGGAGGATTAAGGTGGGGCAAGATGGTGCTACAGATGGTTATTTCGATGTTGTCTTGGCTGCTTGAGCATTTTTTTTATTTGTTTGTGAAGATCCTCTCTTTTTTTTTCCTTTGATCCTCTCCCCATTCTTTTTCTTCTTTAAATGAATGTAGAAGTAACTTTTTTTACACTTCTTTGCTCCTTGACCAGCCTCAACCTCTCTTCTTTTACTTATCTGTTGGTTTTATATTTTTGTTTTTCTTCTGTTCTTCTTCTTCTGCCATAATAATCTTTTTCTCTTTCCTAGGAAGAAAGGGCATCTAATCTTCTATTGGTTCAGCCTTGAAGTATGTTGAAATCTTGTTGCAGATGAAGAGCTAGTCTTGGTTGATGCTTTGTAGATGACTGATATCCTTGTAGTCAATTTGAAATTTATGAGAAACTGGCTCTCTTTTCTAGAGTTTGTACCCTTTGTAAAGTTTGAATGAAATGATATTTCAGATCTGATTGAATCCTTGTAAGAGAATGTGTTCTTTCTTTCTCTTTTTTTTTTTTTTTTTTTGATTTTTACTTCCTTGGCGAAGCTTGTAGTATACCCAACATGTGGTTTTTGATTGTATGGTTCATACCATATAAAGATATTTAGTGCCTAACTAGTAGGGCTTTGAAAGCCAAATTTGTGCCTAACTGGTAGAACTTAGGTGGCTTCAAACCAGATTGTGCCTAACTAGTAGGGCTTTAGTTAGCTCAAAGTCAGATTGCACCTAACTGGTAGGGCTTAGATGGCTTAAAGTCAGATTGTGCCTAATTAGTAGGGCTTTAGTTGGCTCAAAACCAGATTGTGCCTAATTGGTAGGGCTTTAGTTGGTTCAAAGCCAGATTGCACCTAGTTGGTATGGCTTAGGTGGTTTAAAGCCATATTATACCTAACTGGTAGGGCTTCGGTGGCTTGAAACCAGATTGTGCCTTACTGGTATAACTTTAGTGGGCTCAAGGCCAGATTGTGCCTAACTGGTAGGGCTTTAGTCACCCCACTTAATGAAGAGAAATTGGTCCTAATTTGAGAGAGTCGCTATCAAAATTAGGGATGCCAAGCTATTCTATTCTACGACTTTTGCTCCAATCAAACTAGAGCCTGTTAACCTAACTCAGAAGGGCCTCTTGGGCTACTTCTAGAGATATGCATGTTTACCTGTTCGATTCTAGGACTTTTGCTCCAATCAAATAAGAGCCTATTAACCTACCCAGAAGGGCCTCTTGGGCTATTTCCAGAGATAGGCGTGCCTAGTTGTTTGATTCTAGGACTGTTGTTCCAACTAAACTAGAACCTGTTAATCCATCCTAGATTGGTTTCGAGGCATTGTACTCTGAATGTAAAATTTCACTGAAAAATATAAAATTATAGATAAAAGAAAGTAGTAGTTTATTGATGATACTTTCTCAAATGAATTTCATTCTATAGCCTAAAGAGGTTTCCTCCATTCATTGCTTGAAACATGTATGCTCCTAAGTCTCATTTTCCTTAGATTAAGTAGGGTCCTTCCCAATTTAGGCCCATTTTTCCTTGGCCTGGTTCTTTGGTGTTCTCGAAGACTCGTTTAAGGACTAGTTCTCTTTCTTTGAACTTCTTCTTAACCCTTTGATTATAGTATTTTTTTTAGTTTCTAGTGATAGGTTGCAATCTCTACATGGGGTCTTTTCCTTTTTTCCTCTAGTAGATCCAAATATAAAGTTAGTTGTTGTTCATTATCTGGTGTAGTTGCCATGGATATCCGTAGAGTTGGTTCTTAAAATCGATCAGTATGATTGCTTCCATACCATATGCTAGAGAGAAAGAAGTTTCTCCCGCGTGGGTTGTCTCTTAGTGGTGTAATAGGCCCATTATACTCCCAGAAGTTCTTCAGCTCATCTTCCCTTGATTTTGTCCAAGCATTTTTTTAGGCAGTCCAATATGGTTATGTTGGATGCCTCTGCTTGGTCATTTGCTTAAGGATACCTGGGCATTGAGTACCGGTTGATTATGTTGTATTCTTCACAAAAGCTTCTAAATTATCTACTATCAAATAGTTATCCGTTGGCAATGACCAGTTCCTTTAGAATTCTGAATCTATAAATTATGTGTTTCCAAACGAATCTTTTAAGTTCCACCTCACTTATTGTAGCATAAGCTTCTGCTTCAATCCATTTGGTGAAGTAGTCCATGTCTACCAAGAGGTATCACCTTTACCCTGGGGCAGTTGGCAATGGCATGACTATGTCAAGCCCCCATTGCATGAAAGGCTAAGGGCTGGTAACTGATACTAGCTCTTGAGCCAGTTAATGAGTCATTGGTGCAGACCTTTGATATTTGTCACATTTTCTAACGAATTATTGTACATCTTTTTGCATATAGGGCCAATAGTATTCTTGGGCCATGGCCTTATAAGCAAGAGGCCTTCCTCTTACGTGGTTTCCGCATTCTCCCTCATGGATTTTAGTTAGACTGAGATAAGCTTGTTTGGGCCTTAAGCATTTTAAGTAAGGGCTGAGAAATAACCTTTTGTAAAACTGGTCGTTAATGAGTATGTGCCTTATTGTGGTTTGGTGTAGCTTCCTGGATTCTTTGTGCCTGCTTGGTAGGACCCCATGTTGCAAATATTGAATGATAGGGTCCATCCATGTGGCTTGAGTATCAACTATCTTGATATGACTGACTTGTTGAGATTGCATTATGCTTGGTTCTAAGAGATGTATCACTAAGATATCTCATGTTTCGTTTACTTCTAGAGATGAAGCAAGGCCAACAAGTGCATTTGCATGGGCATTCTCTTCCCTGGGTAGTCGTTGCAGCTACATGTGATGGAATTTCTTTAGTTCCATGTGAATTACTTCAGAGTTAGAAGCCATTCTAGGATCCTTGGTTTCAAACTCTCCTTCAATTTGTTTAATCACTAACTATGAATCACTATGCATGATCACATTTTTTGAACCGAAGTGGTAGGCTAGTTAGAAGCCTATGAGTAGAGCATAGCTTCATATTTTGTTTCATTCTTTAAAGCCTAGGACCCTATTATTATGGCTTGTTCCAATGTTTCACCTTCTAAGGTGATGAACACTACCTCGGCTCCTACTCCCTTTGAATTGGATGCTCCATTGATGAAAATCTTTGAGGTTGGTTGTGAGGATGATTCCTTGGTCATGAATTGATCCAAGGGTCCTAACGAGAATTTTTCAAGGAAATCTATAAAGACTTATGCTTTCTTGGCCGTTTGTGGGTGGTAGTAAATGTCATATTGCTCGAGTTCCATGGTCCATTAGGTGAGTGTCCCTAAGAGTTCCATCTTTAAGATAATAGCCCTCATTGGGAGAGTGTTGATGACCTTGATGGTGTGTGCTTAAAAGTATAGATGTAGTTTTCATGTAGCATTTACCAAGGCCAATCCAACATTCTCCAATACGTGTAGTGTGTTTCTGCATCAATGAGGGTCTTTTTGAGGTAGTAGATAGGCTTCTGATCCTCTTCTTCCCGTATCAAAACCACACTTACTATCACTAGTGAGATGGAGATATAAAGTAAAAACTCTTCCCCATGTTGGGGCTTTGATAGCAATGATGGGTTACTAAGATATTGTTTTAGCTTTTGGAAAGCTTACTAGTAGTCTTGGTTCCATTCGATTCTTTTGTTTGCCTTTAAAAGTTGGAAGAATGGCTTGCATTTGTTAGTTGACTTAGAGATGAATCTTCTTAATGTTGTAATCCTCCCAATGAGTCTTTGGATTTCTTTTATATTTGTTGGTGATGGCATCTCAGTTATTGCTTTGATTTGAGATGGATTAACCTCTATCCCTCTTTGTGTGACCATATATCCTAGGAACTTGCCTGAGGATACCACAAAGGTGAATTTCGTGGGGTTAAGCTTCATCTGATATTTTCTAAGTAGTTGAAATGCTTCAACCAAATAAGTAAAATGATTGTCTCTTTTCCAACTTTTGACTAGCATATCATCTACATAGACCTCAATGTTGTGGCCTATCTAGTCCTTGAAAATCTTGTTGACCAGCCATTAATAAGTGGCCCCTATGTTCTTTAGGCCGAAAGGCGTGACCCTATAATCGTAAAGTCCTTACTCAATGATGAAGGGGGTCTTCTCTTGATCTGATGGGTGCATTAGGATCTGATTGTATCCTGAGTAGGCATCCATGAATGATAAGACTTCATGGTTTGCTATGGCATCGACCAATTGATCTATTTTTAGGAGTGGAAGGATATCTTTAGGACATGCCTTGTTGAGATTAGAATAGTCCACACAAACTCGCCACTTTCTCTTCTTTTTTGGTACCACTACTGCATTGGCTGACCGTTCGGGGTACTGAACGTCGTGGATGGATCTAGCATGTAAGAGATTTTCAATTTCTTCTTTAATGACGAGATTTCATCCTAGGGCGAATCTCCTTTGCTTCTGTCTAACTGGTAGATAAGATGGATCAGCATTGAGTTTATAAGTCATTACCTATGGGCTTATGCCTAGAATATCCAAAGTTGTGAATGCGAATATGTCTCTATTTTCCTTGAGAAAAGAAGACAATTATTGCCTAAATCTTTCAGGTTGGTGAGCTACAATTTGAGTTTTTGGCTTGGTTGACCTGGGTCAAACCATACATCTTCAACTTCTTCAGTTGCGGAGGCCTAGAGCCCTCAATCATATGATTGGGTATCTTGGGAGCCATTAAGTAATTGCTATTGGTTTGTGGGATCTTGTTGATGATCCACTTTCATTGCTAGAGCATAGCACTTTCTAGCCAAGGACTAATCTCCCCATAGCTCCATCAGTCCTTTTGGTGTTAGGAACCGAAGCCATTGATGGTAAGTTGAAGGTATTGTCTTCATCTTATGGATTAACCCCTACCCAGGATGACGTTGAAGGGGGAAAAAGCTTCAACCACCAAGAAATCCATCATGAGAGTATCTGGTCCCAGGGATACTGGTAGCTTTATCTCTCCTAAGGCTTATTTGGGCTAGCCATCTAACCTAACCAAGGGTGCAGAGTAAGGCTCATGGTTAGATTTTTTTCAAATTCATCTAACAAAAAGTTGGGAAGAATAGTATGTCTATTGAACTCCTAGTGTTAACCATGGTTCTTTTGAATTCCGCATTAGAGATCTTAGGAGATATCAATAGTGCGTCATCGTATAAAAAATATAACCCTTATAGATCCTGGTCTAAGAAGGTAAACAGCCCTGAACGGGTGTCTAACTGTGATTCATTGGCGATTTCAGTGGACTGTGATATGTGGTAGATTCATCGTACCTCAACCACCTTTCAATAATGGCTCTTGAAAGATTATCAAGGAGCTTGCTCCATTTAGAGTCTTCCATGAATGGTATGGATGATGGGGTCTGCCTCTTATTGTGATTGAGTGTTAGCCACCTACATTGGGCATGGCCTTTCTTCTTGAGGTGGTCATTCCACATGTTGGCCCCTATCGGCTATGTAAGCCTTTAGGTAGCCACACCTAATGAGATCTTTGATCTATAGCTGAAGAATCCTACATCCCTCAATCCAATGACCTTTGGCTTTGTGGTACACATAATGCTTAGACTGATCCCTTGTACTCAAGTCCCCTTTCATGGGCTATGGCCATTTCAAATATGGTTCATGTTTGATCTTTTGCAAGATGACCTGAATAGGTGTATTGAGAGGTGTTAGTTTTTGCATGGACTTGTCCTCCACCTTTATGGGGCTTCCCTTGTTCTGTTCCTTGGTGGGAACTAGTTTGGATCGAAGATCCGGTGGTGTGTCTATCACCGTTGTGCACTGAGGAGGTGACTCATCTTCTAGCTTTGCATATTTTTCTGCACTAGCTAATAAACTCGTCATGTTCTTCACTGGGGTTTTTGTTAATGAATGGTGTAACTTGCTTGTATGAGGGAGTATCCTTTCAAATTCTATGGCCGTGATTCTTTCATCACATCCTTCAATGAGGAGATGCTCCAATTGGAACCTATTGATGTATACTCTTAACGGCTCCTTTATACCCTTCTTTATGTTGAATAGAAGGTGTCCACATCTTTCCCCTGGGATCTACTAAGGATGGAGTTGGCAATGAAAGTGATGCATAGTTTATGGCAGCTATGGATGCTTGAAAGAGGAAACTTATGGAACCACCCTAAAGCCACTCCTTTGATACTTGAAGGGAAGACTCTACACATCAAACTTTCATTGTATTATTCAAGAGTCATCATCTACTGGTAATGGTGTAAGTGTGCTACTAGATCTGATGATCCATCATAGTTGTTGAACTTGGGCATGGTGAATCATCTAAGAACTAGTTGATCCAAAATATCTTGCTTGAAAGAAGATTTGTCAAGGTTTTTGACAATGCTTTGAGTTATCTGTTGGGCTGTTTGATTCCAAGGAGTGTCAACCCTAAGATTGAGTTCCTCCAGATGCTTGTCAACCAAGCCTTTCACATCCTCCTTAGAGACCTTTTTCGTATTCTTGCCTTGCTGAAGGGGAGGGGGATTTTCTTCATTCACCCCTTGTTGTTAGTTGTTATTGGTGTGAGAATGTAAGGCCTATTAGTGTTAATGATGGTCGTCTTTTGGGAAATGTGCCCTAAGGCATTCATTTTCCAGAGTCAACCTTTCCAACTCTTGCCAAAATTCCTCTCTGCTCCTTGAACTAGTTTAAGATAGTATCGATTGTGTTAGAATCTTTGCAACTTGACGAGGAACGTTCTGCTGAGGTTGTTTCTCTGGGTCAACCTGATTTCTTTCTTGGGTGGTTTTTCTTCAAGGGGGCATGGCTAGTTTGCAAATATTTCCATAGACGATGCCAAACTGTGGGTGGTAGAATTCCACCACACTGTCAATCCGAGTTAAGTCGCTTTCTTCCAGTATGGTTTAGCCTTGGTTGGAACCTGCAAGTTGTTGAGCTTCCTTGAGATGTTCCTTGCACTAGTGTGGTACCTACTGATTGACCTCTGACGATCAAATTAGCAGGGTTTATATTTGTTTGGATGAAGTTTAGTGTGATTACCTCAAAATTTTAAGAAGGGGAATGTAGGATTTTGTTCCTCCTTTGCAACTGATGCTTTGTTCCTTCTTATAGAGCATTAGTGGAGTTTGTTCCTCTTCATTTGGGATTGTGATCTTGTCATTTTCCCTAGAATCTTGAGAAGTTAGGCTAATATGAAATTTGATTTGTTTCGACTTCTTCTAGACAAGCTAGTAGAGTTAAACTCGTAGAGTATTCCTTGGTGGATCATATCTTTGATCGAGTTTGAGTTCATTGCACTTGTTGTAGTGATATCATGTAGTTTAACGTGTTTGAATGTAAGCCTGCATGCAGCTGGCATGTTGAGATGCCTCAAATCTGGTTTGTTGTGCATGATGCTTAGGCTCGATCTTACTTGGTCTGCTTTGGAGGAGACCAACACGAGGTCAGGCCTGGTTCATGGTCAACCATTCTGTGGTTGGAGCTGGTTTAAAATCAACAGCTGGTGGCATTTGATTGGTGGGAGTTTTTCTGCCTACAACATATTCAACTAAACCAATCTCTTCAATTAGATGGTTCCATTCTTTTCCTCCATTCAAAACTCAATGAATCACTACATTGACCTCCTTTCTTGGCATCCATTCTTGACAGTTCTACTTGAAGTTTAACTTTCATCCTTTGACAACATAGTTAAAGGCAACTCAACAAAGTATTATCCAAACTATTTGGGGTTGGCACCATGGATCCTATTTCTCCATTCCATTCTATCTAGAACATATATTCTTTTAAGTCACAACTCTCAAGTATCTTTTTGCATTTGTCAAGGAAAAAAAATCATTATTAAGGAGTTAGTTAAATTTTTTCTGGAGTCTCCCTTTTCTCAAGAGAAAACTAAAAAGGCCGCTTTTGACCTAGGTAGCCTAAAAGCCTATGCTTAGATGATTTTAAATTGGGTTTAGTAGGAATGATACAATTGGTGTGGGTGTATTTGATGCAATCTTAGAGTTTTCCAATTAAGAACTTTCCATTCAAAACATTATCCATAGCCTTGATCCTAAATGTTAAGAATCTAGAAAATATCTCCCAATTTAGACATATAAATTTATGCAATACCCTCTACAAGATCATTCAACAATTAAATGACTAATAGACCTAAGATAAATTTTTCACAAATAATTACCCCCAATCAAAATGTTGTTTTTCTCTAAGAAAAATACTGGATAATATCACCAGTGCTTATGAACTTATAAACCTTTTGCAGAAAATAAAATTGTCTCAAAATTTATTGCTATTAAATTGCATGTGAGTAAAGCATACGACAAAGTGGAATGAAACCTTATGATATGATGGAATAAAAATGTTATAGTAAAAAATAGTGGAAGTAGATTTAGAGGTGTATATCCTAAACTCATATAAAGTTCTAATCAAAGGAGCATTGGGAGATCAAATCTATCCTACCAAGGGAATTAGACAAGGTGATCCTATTTTCCATTTCTCTTTCTCGTATGTGCGGAAGGGCTCTCTACAAATTCAATCTCCAAAGGAAAGAAGGAAAAATCTTATGAATAATGATAAAAATGTTTAACCTGGTCACATCTCACATTTTCTTTTTTTGGCTAGTGATTATTATATTTTTACTAAAGTAGATCTGAGAGAGGTAGTCCTTGTATATTTTAAGGGGCATTAGACCAAAACATTAGTCTAGCTAAAACATATATAAGACCATCATCAGCATTACTCCCAGGAGGTACATGAAAAATTCATTTCAAAAGTGATGAATATTAAATTGTTTAGTCTCCAAGTGAACACCTAGGTCTTGTTTTCATTCATAGATTAAAATGTTCCTATGGAGTTCAAAGTTGAAAGGAAAAGTTACTTTCTTAGGTCAATAAAGAAATCTTTTTGAAATCTGCCATTACTACTATCTTGTTGTACATCATAGCATGTTTCCTTTTTCCCAATAAGATCTGTAATATTATAAGTTCTAGATAAAGGAATCTTAGGGAGCATAAAAATAAACAAAAATAAGATTAATTAGGTCAAGTGGGAAGATCAATGAAAGGCTAAAGGAGATGGAGCTATGGGGTTTAGTTTAACCCTTTTTCTAAATAGACATGGAGAATCCTATCAAACCTAAATTCCATATACTTTAGATTTCTCAAATCCATTTACTTTACCAAAGATGTTTTCCTTAAGCTATATGTAATTCAAATGGTTTATAGGTCTCAAAAAGCACTATTAAAGGAAGAGATCTTATGGCTTAGGGTATTATATAGGAAGTTAAAAAGAGCCCTCAATAATTCAAATGATTCTTAGATCTCAACCATCCAAAATTCAAGTTAACCTCTCTAAAAATTGCTCTTTTGTTGCATTGAGAAAATGGTTGATATCACTAAGCCAGGTAAAAGGGAATGCAACTTAAATAAAGTTACCAATGTCATGTTGTATATATTAAATTTTGTTAACTTTATTTAATATGCCATATTACTTATTCCAATCTATCAAATAGTTTATCATTTTATTTGTGGCGAATAACCTCCCAATACTTAATCATTCTTGAATTTGTTAATTATAGAATCAATTTTGGAAAAGAAGAACACCTCTTATTAAGGCTTTTCTTGGACAAAAAATAGATAAAGAACAAGATCTTAAAAATAAAACTCAAAGAAACTGATGTTTTATTGATTTTGCACAATCAAGTAAAAAGAAAAATATAACTTATTTTGATTTCTGTATGGAGAAACAAATTATTGCAAAGCTGAAATTTTAATTCAAAATTTACCTTGTCAAAAACATTCTTGAGCTTCTTGATGTTCTTGACATTTTAGAGTTTTTTATTTAATCTTCAAAATTAGCCATTAATCTTCAGAGACTTCAGATGGCATAGATTGGGATTAGAAAATAGTGTTTCAACCATATTGTGACCTCCTATTTACATAGAAAATTTAGATCACAAAATCCATATGGGATTCGTATGCAATCAGAGATTTCCTCATCCTTCTAGGATTATTTCTTGGCATTCCTTATCTTTTAGGTTTACTCTTTTAACAATTTGTGTTGATCTGAAATTTTTCTTCAAGCCTATTTGAATTTGACTCGTTCTCACGAACATGTTCCTGATTAATCTCCAATCCTGCATTTGAACTCTCTCAAGAAATCTTCAAGGCTTAGAGTCAAAATCGCTATGATTTTCCAAAAAAAAAAAAAAAAAAAGAACTTTTGATTTGTTGTTCCTATGAAAAAACAAGACGAATTTGATTCTAACTAGAATTCCATGCTTTTACTCATACGGGAAAATCCTTGTAGAACTGAAACTCTGTGTTCTAAAGGAATTAGTGCCCATGTCTTGAAATTTGTTTCTTCAACCTTTAAAGTTGATTTCCATCCAATCTTCTTCACAAAAATATGATTGCAGCATCATAGAACCAAAATGTGCAACTTTTGTAAAAATGACTTCCCACAAACACTAGAAACATGCCATTGGCTTGTAGAAACATAGTATGACACATGTCATCTCTTGAATGAATGCTTGTCAGCTTGTATTTCAATAACTGAGAGCTAAATTTTTGTTCGCACGAACACTTTCTGCCATGTGTCATTAACTTGTGTAGACAATATCTTCCATGTGTTATTACTTGTATGGATGTTCATAGGCTTATACTATAACTTAAAAAGAGATAAAAATTTGCTTGAATGAACACTTTCTACCATGTGTCTTTCTCTAATAGTTTTGCTTGTAGGAATATATTTCTTGATAGTGTCAAATGTTCTCAGATTTCCATGATAGGAGGTATTTGACCAGTCAATTTGGCAATTATTTCTTCATCAACCATGGGCCAAAGACTTTCTTTTGGGGAATTTTGACAGAGTGAAATAGTGAAGGCTTGGGATCATTTTCATCATGATCTTCCTAATTAAGTATGGTTTAAAAGTCTTTTTAGTTGTGTTTTGAATATTTAGTCAAGAGTCTTAGTCTTTCATTAAATATCTGTCTTAGAACTCTAATTTGATATCTTGAAAATATGAGATTTATTATGAGTGTCTACCTATACTTGGAGGATTGCTCTAGGTCAAGTCCTTTATAAGTCCCTGGTCATGTATGAGTGAAATAGTGAAGGCTTGAAAACTAGAGATGTAGAGATTTCTAATGGTACTAGCTGAGGGGGTCTGTCAAGAATTCACCAAATTGATATTCTATTTTTTCTAAGTCATTAGATTTGTCATGAGATACTCTAGTATCAAGCTCCTCTGGTTGGAAACGACTCGTCCTCGAGTCTTTCTCACCTTCTTCTTCATGATATGGTGAAAGGTCAACGATATTGAAAAATATTGAAACACCATAATTTCCCGGAAGCTTAACTTTATATGAATTTTCACCAATACGTTGAATCACTTTAAAAGGGCCATCAGCTTTGGGCATGAGTTTAGCATGACATCAAGATAGAAAGTGCTCATTTTGAAGATGAATCCACACCAAATCACCTTCCATATAAGATGTTGGTTTTCTATGTTTATTAGCTTGCTTTTGGTGTCACGACCCAGACCTAGCTCTTGCCCTCATCCAACTCGGATTCGGATAATGACATTAACATTATTTATTCTTATATTTTGCTATAATCCATTTGACATAATAATATGCAACAAAATTTAAATTTTCTTCTAACTTATATCACATAATAGTAGTAGTACTAAACATTCATCTAATAGAAAAGTGTTGGAAACCAAACACCACATAAACTAAAATCCAACTAAAGTTATTATTACATCACAAGAAAGCATCTCAAGATGTCTCCAAAATAACAAGTCTCATCTAAACATCAACAGTCATCTCGTCCAAGCTGTCCCCATCACAAAGCTAACAACTAAATCTGTTTAACTCAAATGTCACGGCTTGTACTCCCTTGGTGATGAACCTTCATTCTAATTCTGAAAAATGTTATGGATGGGTGAGTCCATGGCTCGTAAGTAATCATACAAAATATGCACAGAATAAGGTCAAGCGGAGAATGACTATAGGAATTATCAAAGTGACATGTAAATGTGCATGCATCAGTACAAAACAAATTACAATGCAATGATCATACATTGATGAAGGTACAATCCACAATTACAATTCTAAACAATGCATGTACAATTTGTGGTAAAACATATACTTTTCACTCTTCAAACTGAAGAATTTTCGATATGCACTTCAAAACATACATGTACGGATCACTCTTCAAAGCAAAACACAATTGGTGCTCCAACAATGCATCACTGAACTCACATATCGCCCCTTTTGTAGGGAGCTATCATGTTATTCCCTAATAGTCAGACCGAACCATTGTATTATATACCCAAAGGAAGGGTTGAACAATTGTATGATCCCCAAGGGTAGGGCCTGACCATTGATTAACCCCAAGGGTAGGGCACATTCAAAGACATGTACATATGAATATTTGATCGAATTTCAAAAAAAAATTATGAGATGTAATCCATAAGCTTTCATGATGCAAAGATGATGCATACGGAATTCGATGGTTCGATTCTTTGGGAACAATTTGTCAATCGATGTAAAACACATGGCATATCAAGATAAACAAAAATATAAGAAGCTTGACCCATCACTAAAGCACTTCATGAATTAAGAGTTTAGAAAATGTCCATTTCTATAAGAAAGTATGGAAACATGTAAAATGGAAAAAAATACCTCAAATATCAGGTAGAAATCTCTAAACAACCAAATTCATTTGAGAACTAATAAGTTCAAATCTAACATTCATGGGAGGAATCTTGGTTAGAACTATAGGATTTAAGAGTGAGAACTCATGTCTTTCAAATTAATAAAGATGGGGACCAAGCATGGTCTGGATCTAAGCATTTTGAAACCATAAACCTTCAAAAAGACATGGCTCATGGGTTAAGCATAAATTTCTAAGAATTTAAGAGAACCATTGCATATCTTATAAAATCACTTACATGCTCAGATCCATAGAATATAGGTCATAAATCTTTCAATTCAAGCTTAGAAATCATTAAGTTCCAAAAATACTTTCACTTCTATGAACCCAAAGGAGAGGTTTATTTTGCATAATCACTTACTTTCACTCCTTCTCTAAGACCATTCTTGAAATCCTCAAATGTCTAAGGGTTTCTCCAAATCTCCATTCTCTCCAATTTCAATGGTGGAAAACATCATAGAACATGAGGTTTTACACAAACCTAAGAAAAACATTAAACTAAGATGAATCCCTAAGAGTATTGAGAGGAAAACAAGTTTAAAGTCTTACCTTGCCAAATTGGGGGAGTTTTCTCTCATCTTCTCTAAACCTTCTTCTCTTTCCTTCCTTTCCAGTCTTTCTTATGTATTTGGGTCTAATTAGGGTAAACCTAGGGTTTCAGATTGTTCCAAATGGGTTCCACACGCATTAGGAGAGAAGACATCACACACACACACACACACACACACACAAAATTGTTTTGCCCAGGTTAGATCAGTCCAAGGTAGTCTTGACTGGTCCGGATTGCTTCTATGGAGGCTCTCTATAGATCAGGGAGCCCTTAGATCGGACCAATCCAACTTCTTTCTGACATTTTTTAAACCAATGATCAGTTGGACCAGTCTAACAGAATTTGGATCAGTCTAGATTCCCTTGTTTTACTTTTTTCTCTCTCTTTCGATTCGTTTTTACCACCCGCATACATATATCTTGTAGTTGGGGTTTTTCCACTACTTGTGGGGCGTTACATTTGGTACTTCTTAGTTTTCTTGGGAATTTGATTCCGAACTTGTTCATGAAACTTCTTAATATTTCCTCGGCATCTCAACTAAAATGATGAATAGCAGGAAGTGGAGCCAAATCTAAAGGACTAATGGGATTCTGACCATAGAAAACTTCAAATGGATTATAATCGGTAGTTTGCTAATAGACCTATTGTAAGAAAATTCATCTTGAGTTTGAAGAAGATCCCATTGTTGAATGTTCTTTCCTAGAAAACTTCTCAACAGATTGCCCAAACTTTGATAACAACCTCTGTTTGTCCATTCATAAGAAAATCCCATTGTTGAATGCTTTTTCCTAGAAAACTTCTCAACAGATTGCCTAAACTTTGATTAACAACCTCAATTTGTCCATCCATTTGAGGGTGAACAGTCAAGATGAATTAAAGATTAGTTCGAAGCTTCTGCTAAAGAGTGCCAAAAGTGACTAATGAACTTAGTATCTTGTGAATTACTAGTT
Source organism: Platanus orientalis (assembly GCA_025762735.1). Taxonomy (NCBI): domain Eukaryota; kingdom Viridiplantae; phylum Streptophyta; class Magnoliopsida; order Proteales; family Platanaceae; genus Platanus; species Platanus orientalis. Next base: position 11,098 of record JAOXJP010277917.1, on the reverse strand, counting down.
TTTGGGATACCATGGAGTCTAACAATCTTTCTAAAGTAAATATCAGCCACATGAGAAGCATCTAGAGTCTTGCTACAAGGAACAAAATGTGCCGTCTTAGAGTACCGATTGACAACAACCATAATAGAGTCTTTATTCTTTTGTGTCTTTGGCAAACCCACAACAAAGTATAAATTAACATCTCCTAAGGAACCTTGGCAAGTAGAAGTGGTGTGTATAACCCAATATTCTAGCCATTACTCTTGGCAATGTGATGAATTTGATAATGCTCTACATGTCACCTAACATCTTATTCGATCTTTGGCCAATAGAAATTTTCTTTAACAGGACCAAGTTTCTTGTCTCTTCCAAAGTGATCAACAAGTCCACCACCATGAGCTTCAATGATAATGGCATTCCTTAAAGAACACACTGAAATACATAAATGGATTCCCTTGAATAGATAGCCATATTAAAATAAGAAATAATGATAATGACCCTTGAGCACTCTTGCCACGCCTTGGCGAAGTAGGGTCTACTTTGTACAATTTTTCTTAACTTTCAAAGCCCAAGACCATCACTTGTAAAGTAAAAGTAGGGAAAGTCATCAGATAAAAGCAGCAATCACTTGATTTTGATCACCCCCTTATACTTGAGAATAAATGAAAAGGATTTCAAAAACTCACTCCATTTGGTTTGTTGAGTATTAAGCTTTTTCTGACCGTACAAGTACTTCAAAGCTTCATGATCCAAAAATACGATGGCACGAACAATGGCATAGAACTCCTTGTCATGGGTTGAGTACTTGTGGGATTCACTCAAATTTTCACTAAAGAAGGCAATAGGCTTGCCTTCTTAGCTAAGTACCGTGCTAATGCCCACATCAGAAGCATCACAATATACCCTAAACACTTTTTCAAAATTTGGTAAGGAAAGAATAAGAGTTGTTGTCACCTTCTTCTTAACAAGTTTAAAACTCTTTCTAGCTTTATCTATCCACTTGAAAGTGCCTCCCTTCAAGCATTCAGTGATAAAGGTGTTAACGATGGTGTAATGAGGTCTATGTGTTCGATCGATTGAGCATACTTCAATTGATTGAGCTTTGATCAATCGAGTAAACTTTGATTGATCAAATGGGTCTGAGTTCAAAACCCATTCTTTGTTTGATTGATCGAGCTACTTTCGATCAATCAAACCCAGAAATGTGTCATACAAAATTTTATCTTTTATACACCACATGTACTGTATATGAAATAAGGGCATGAGTACAAAAACCAGCATATGAGATTCTCTCCCTTATACAATTCCTCTCATTCTCGTCTCTCTCTCATTTTCTCTTCTTTTTTTTTTCTGATACTTTTTAGTGGAAAAAATAGATCAAAAGATGGAAAAATAAAATTTGAAAACCTTTTGGGGGGATGGTACTAACCGCTTGTTTCTTGATGAACTACATGCCATCTATGCTAGAAAATAATTCTCCACATTCACTCTTGTTTCTTGATACTGCGTTATTTTGTCTTTCTTCTCGAGTTTTTTGGTGCACTTGTTTTGTTTAGATTCTAGATCCTGATCATGATAAATTATCTTCTATAGCCTACAAATGTGTCTTTCTTGGTTATTACCACATTTAAAAGGGCTACAAATGTTATGATTCTTCTAGTTTTTGTGTCTTTGTAAGTGTTGATGTTACCTTATTTGAGAGTGCTACCTACTTTTCTTTTTAAGGATAGGATCTTGAGCTTGATAGCTTAATTGGTAAACCCATTGAGTTATCTCCCCATGTTAGGTCATAGGTATCTATTCCTTTGCCAGTGCCTATAACTGCACCATTATCATGTGAAGCTCCACTATAGGTATATTAAAGGAAGTCCAGATCTCCTTTAACCACTAATCACTCTCCTCCACTTGAGGTTCCTTTTACTTCTCTTGATTTTTCCTATAGCTCTATGCAAAGGTAAACGTTCTTTCAGTCCCTATGTTGTTGCCAACTTTGTGACCTTTGTCAAATGTTCATCAGTGTTTTGTTCCTTTGCTTTATCCCTATCAACCATTTATATACCTAAGTCATATGCATAAGCTATGCAGTTTTCTAGATGGAAGCAAGACATGGATATTGAGATGGTTGATCTTCACCGGAATGACACTTGGGAGCTTACTACTCTTCCTCCTAGTAAATTGGAAGTTGGGGGTCGTTGCGTATACACAATCAAGTATCATCTTGATGGTACTATTAAAAGAACTAAGGCAAGGTTGGTTGCAAAAGGCAAGACACAAACATTTGGTGTTGACTACTTTTAGATTTTTTCCCTAGTTGAATGTCTTAATTCTATTCGCATGCTTATGTCTATTGTTGTTTCACTACATTGGTTGTTGTATTATCTAGATGTGAAGAATATCTTCCTTAATGGTGATCTGCAATAAGAAGTTTATATTGAGCAACTTCCCGGGTATGTTGCTCAGGGAGAGAGTGATAAGGTATGTCGGTTGAGGAAGGAAATCTATGGCCTTTAGCAGTCTCCTCATGCTTCGTTTGACAAGTTTAGTTAAATAGTATTGACTTATGGGTTCAAGAGGACCTAATAAAATCATTCAATTTTTGTTTGTAAACAATAGTTAGGTGTCATCTATCTTGTGATGTATGTTGATGATATTATTATCATTGGGAATTATTATGATGACATTGTTGATTTGAAGAGATATCTTAGTAAAGCCTTTCAAACTAAGGATCTAGGCCAACTTCATTATTTCCTAGGCATAGAAGTAGCCAAATCTAAACAAGGGATCTATATGTCTTAACGAAAATATGTAATGGATTTACTGGAAGAAGCTGGTATGTTGGGCTGTAAGACAATTAATACTTTGATGGATCCCAACTCTAAGTTGGGTCTTGATGCTAGAGAAGTATTTTTTTGATGTAGGATACTATAGAAGAATGGTTGGGAAACTCATCTATTTGAAAATGACACGACTGGATATTACATTTGTAGTGGGTCTTGTGAGTCAGTATATGCATACTTCACATAAGCCACATTGGGATGCTATGTACAAAATCTAGAGATGTTTGAAAAGCAGTCTAGGAAAGGGAATTCTCTACACTCCCTCCACTAGTATAAGTGTGGTTGGATATTCAGATGTTGATTGCGCTACCAATCAACATTATAGATGATCTACATCAGAATATTGTACCTTAATTTCTAGAAACTTGATGACTTAAAAGAGAAAAAAACATGTTTTAGCTAGATACAATGTCAAAGCTGAGTATAGAGCTATGACTGATACTTTTTATGAGTTACTTTGGTTAAGGTCACTTCTATAGGAAATAGGAATTGTGGTTCTCTCACCTCTTGTAATGTACTCCGATAATTAGGTACCTAATCATATTATGAGCAATTTCGTGTGTCATGAGAGGACTAAATATATAGAGGTTGATTATCACTTCATTTGCAATATGGTGATGTGTAAGCAAGTGCAAACTCTATATGTTAAGTCTGAAAATTAGTTGGGTGATATGTTTACTAAAGCTTTGGAAAAATCACATTTGGTGTACTTATATAACAAGTTGGGCATGATTAACTTGCATGCTCCATCTTGAGGGAGAGTGTTAATGACTGTGTAATTAGGTCTATGTGTTCAATCAATTGAGCATACTTTGATCGATAGAGAATGGGTATGAGTTCAAAACCCATTCTTTTTTCGATAAATTGAGCTACTTTTGATTGATCGAACCTGGAAACGTGTCATACGAAATTTTATCTCTTATACACCACATGTACTGTTTATGAAATAAGGGTATGAGTATAAATACCAACGTATGAGATCCTATCCCTTATACGACTCCTCTCAGTCTCATCTCTATCTTTTTTTCTCCTTCTTCTTCTTCTTCTTCTTCTTTTTTCTAACAAGGAGCAATGATATTGTTAAATCCTTTGATGAACCGCTGATAAAATTATGCAAAACTATGAAAACTTTGGACATCATGAAGTGAATTAGGTGTAGGCTAGCTTTTGATTACCTCGGTCTTGCTTGGATCCATTTCTATCCCCTTTTTAGAAATGAGATAGCCTAAAAAGACAAGGCTATCTATGAAGAAATAGCACTTCCTCAAGTTGGTGAACATCTTTTTCTCTCTCAAAGTGTTGAATAGTTGCCGAAGATTTTCCAAGTGTTGTACCCTATGCTTGACGTAGACCAAAATGTCCTTAAAATATACAACAAATTACCCAATAAAAGGTCTAAATACATGATTCATAAGGCACATAAAAGTAGTAAGTGCATTAGAAAGTCCTAAAGGCATAACCATGATGGCGATTTTCCATTCATCTCCCAGTCTCATTAAGATTTGATAATAGCAACTCTACAGATATGTCTTAGAAAAGATAGTGGCTTCATGAAGTTGGTCAGGAAGATAATCAATGCAATGAATTGGAAAGTGGTACTTGATGGTAATCTTGTTCACCACTTTACTATCAACACACATCCGCCATGTTCCATATTTTCTTGGCTCAAGAAGGGTTGGAACAACACATGGACTCCTGCTTTCCCTTACCAAGACTTTAGCCAAAAAGTTCTTTGACTTGCCATTGTTGCTCTCCATGCTCCTTACGACTCATTTTCTATAAGCTGCCTTGTTGGGAATGACAGCACCATGCTCAAGATCAAGGCAATACTAAATGACTCTCATGGAGGGAAGATAAGGTGGAACATTATCAGGAATGACATCTTGAAATTCATCAAGAAGAAAAAGCAGTATAGGAGGGGGTTCATTATTTTCTTTTAACAACACAATTGCACAAGCTTCATTAATATATTCCATCTCCTTTTCAAAATCAAATTTAGAGAGTAAATTGCTTTGCTCTCCTTTGGAAGGTTTAGGAGAACTCTCTAATTTGGAAGGACCCAAGATATCCTTCACTCCATCTTTTATAAAAGAATAAGAAATTTTGAATCCCATCATAAACAACTTTCTATCATATTGCCATGGTCTACCAAGAAACAAATGACAAGCATCCATGGGCATGACATCACATAATACCTTATCACTATAATTCTTTTCAATAGAAAATTGAACAAGACAATGCTTATTTACTTTTATCCCATTCCCTTTGTAAAGCCAATAAGCTTATAGGGCCAAGGATGTGATTCTATCTTGATTTTCAATTTTTCAACCATATTTGATGCCACCACATTTTTACAGCTGCCTCAATCAATTTTGGCATCACAAACTTTGTCATAAGAATGCATCTTGTGTGAAAGATGTTGTTGTGAATCCATTCATTATTTTCTTCATGGGCTGCACTCAAAATTCTCCGAATGACAAGAGATTCACCAATTTTGGCATAAGTGACTTGGTCTTCTTCTTTTTCTTTTGGTGGATCCTTAATTGAACCATCTTCACCATTCTCTTCAACAATCTCTTCTTCAACATGAGACACAATTTTGTGATTAGGATAAGGGTAGGCAATATGGCCAAATCCTTAGCACTTAAAACACTTGCAGGAGTTTGCATTAGATGAACTTGGATGATTTGAACCAGCTGCACCATCATTATTAGAGTGTTCTAGCTGATGTCACTTTACCCACGGAAGTTTGTTTGGTGGATGAGGTACTCCTATGGTTGGAAAGACCATCCTTAGCCAAATATTGATAGCTACTTCCACGAGCTTCTTTAAGATGTTTCTCCACCTTAAGTACTAGCTTGACAACATCATTAAAAGTCTATTAAGGTTGCAATTGATTGACATTACCAATTTCTTCCCTTAACCCGCAAAGATAGAGAGCTATAGTTTTCTCTTCCAATTCAAAAAAGTCATATCTCATCATGAGGTGATCAAACTTCGCTATATATTCTTTCACATACATCTCTTTTTTGCTTGAAATTGTGAAACTTGAGGAAAGTATCTTGTCAATAGTTGTCCAATATATACTTTTTTCTTAAGTTTTCTCCTCATCTTCTCCCAAATAACAATGTGACTTCTACCTTCACAAGCTCGTTGTTTCTTTAGATTCTCCCACCATAAAGAGACATATTTCTTCAACTTGATGGAACAACAAATAATCTAGCAAACATGATGACCAAGTCAATTCCTACATCCAAGGTTTGCATAGACTTGATTGGTGTTTGCAATATTTGAAAGTTACATTTAGGGGTTTTGTGGAGAATATGAGAGAATTGTTGTGGTATTGTAGAGCATGGTAGAATTCAAGCCAAGGTAGAGATTTTTTGGGAAAGTGTCTCAAATTCAACGTGAGATACAACCTGGCTGGGTGTGCAATCCAAAGAAAAATCCAAATGACAACGAACGGAGAGCAAGGTGAACCTTTTCCATGGGGGTCCAAAAAAAAAAATTAACCCATATTTTTTACCTAATTCAAGTTAGACCTAACCCATGTGGAGAATAGGGTTTTTTGTGGGTTATATAGGATTTCTTGGGAATTATGCCACCGCACTTTCATTTTAATATCTTTTTTTTATTGATAGTGAAACTCTCTCGTTGTTTTCTCCATGGATGTAGGCTTCTAGACAAACCACATAAACAATATGTGTTCTTTATGTGATTGTTATTTTTTCTATTTTCTTTCTTCTATTGTTTTGCATATAAACTCCAAATCTAGGGATTCCACAAAACAAAGAAAAAGTTGGCTCCTTCATACTAGGAAACACAAGCAAGCACATCAATGGTGCAACACCCATTTTTAGGCTAGTAAAGAGATAGTGAAGGGAAGTTCATTATCCATATATAGACCAAGCTCGACCTTCCAAAGGACTAAAGTAATATTTCTCACAATTAGAAAATAAACATAAAATAAAAACATTTTGGAATGAAAAACAATATGAGAGAGAACTCCACATGTTTGATCTTCTTTCTTTATTTTAATAATAAAATAAAAAATACATCCAATCCCTTTATAGGGTCTCCAATATGAGTTGTTATCCCAAAAAACAAGGAGAAATATACTCTACTAATTAACAGATACATCCCAAAACATTGAGCATTCTTTCTCAAGGCATTGGACATTTCCATTAAATAACTCCAAAATCTTTTATTCTACAATGAATCTTAACACATTCCTAATAAAAATTAAAACTTAACTCTCTTAGTGATAATATCTCCTAGAGAGCAAATTTCTCCTACCCTTATATCCTTTCTCAAGTCTAGTTTTCTTTATCCTTGATTTTCTCTTATCAAACTCTTCCATAAAGACTATACTAGCTTGTTGCACATCATCAATTCCCTTGACTTCAATCTTTGATATGGTACCTGGATAAGTAAGGAATAGTTCTAGTTAAATCAACCTCATTTGCTGATTTCTTCCACTGGTCAATCCCAGATCCATAATTACCCTTTCCTTCCCTTGGAGTACAGAGTAGAGGTTGGAACACCTCTTAAAATCAATTTTTTTCTATGGAGAGCTTGGAAATATGCCTTAACAACATAACAAAACCTTGAAATGGTAATACATAGTGTTTCTTAGTTGTCAGTTAATTACTGCCTCACTACTCTTAAGTCATACTAAGTTTATAATTTTTATATTCAATATTGTTCTAACTTATCATGAATACATTTCATTATCAACAACCCTCCAAAGTTCTAACTTTTATAAGTCTTTATTCTTGTTACTTAAAACTATATCAACTACAAAAAAAACATGCATCACAGGGCTTCCTATATATGCCAAGAAAATTCATTGATAACCAATGTAAAAAGATACAGTATCAACTCCAACCCATGTATAAACTTGCTATGACCAGAAATTCATTTATCTACCCTAATTGTTCTAACACTAGTTCCCACATAGTCATACATATCCTTAATTCTGTCAATATATATAGTTGAGATTCCTTGCTTTTCCAAAACCTACCAGACGATCTCTCTAGGATCCTATAATGTACATTCTCTAAATTAAAAACACCATGTAACTTTCCTCCCTGCTCTAAATTTTTTCATCAATCTCCTAATAAGAAAATAACTTTAGCTATTAATCTCCCTAACATAAACCTAAATTGATTTTCTAATTATAGAATTTCATGTTTTTTTTTTTTTTTTTGTGCTCAATCACTCTCCAATAATTCATAGTCCAGTCATAAGCTTGATCCAATGATATTTAGTGTAATTTTGAAAATCAATTGTTCTAGCAAATAGGTACCCCAATGCTTTTCTCCATTTTCTTGGTTCTGAATTTTTTTTTTTTTTTTTTTGAATGACGTAGTTAACCAAGATATGCCTACATTTATTAAAATTCCCTGTTTTTCTCTATGACTCTTTAATCCTTATCTTAATGCATATAGCACACAATCTAGGTCTTTATGTTTCCCTCCTTTATTCTAGCAAGTCTGTATACTTCTTTCTCATCATCCTAATACATTAGTTAAAATGAAGGTTATCATATGCCATAATTTAACATCAAATTATTACTTTCCTCTATACCTTTCTAAATTCTTCTCATTTCTATTCTTTTTCCTAGCCTGTAACAAAATCTCTTTACTATAATGGCAATTTGAACTCCATCATCCAACCACCAAGTCTCTTTTAAATCATTGCCTTTCACTTTGGATCCTCCAAGGATATCTCTCTCTACTCTTAGATATAACCATCCATTTCATTGCATGTAACACTAGATTCTTCCTCAGAATTTATTTCATTTTATCATATTCTTTGAGCAAAGGTTCCATCATCTGATTCTTGGCACATATTATCTCCTTTCTCTCTCCTCCACCTCTTAACACAAACATCTAAAACCACTCACTTATGTTATACAGGTACACTCACTCCAAGTAAAACGTATAGTTTTTGCATATCAACATTCCAACCTCTTGGAAAAACAATAATATCTATTTCCTATTTGATTCACTTTTAAAAATCACTAAATGTTTTTTTTTTTGTTTGAAGTCTGTGTTTGCTATTATAATATTTCTATCATTACAAATTCAATTTATCTCTTATTGTAGTCATTTTTCAAATACATAACCTCCCTGAACTCTAGTATCCCTTATTGTCTTACCTTACATGTCCATTTCAATCCGATCCCCCCCTATAAACATTCACTCTTCCTCTAGAATTCTTGAATTGATGCATCAATATTTTCCCAAAATTGTCTTTTAGTGCCTTTATCTAATCCTACTTGAAAGACATGCACTAATTATATTATCCTATTACCTATACTCTTAACATCTGAAATCTCATCATTTACATCTTTTTCTACTATTTCCACAAGCACATATCTATTATTATCTTCTCTCATGTTTGACTAAATCCACGTACTTAAGACTTCTCTGTGAAACCAAGTGAAAAATAAGCCCCGTTTAGCTTCTTAATTTTGCTAAATTCACTGATATTTTAGGGAATTAGGTTACCAAGAACTAAGAGTTATTTTTATTCAGTTGATAAGGATTATTAAAATGACTTCATTATTACCACAATCCAACTGGGGCTAAGGCAAGCAGTGTTACTGTCTAGAGCATGAATGGAGGTTTTTTGTGACAAACTACATTATTCAACTTGGCTGCAACTGATGAAAGCAGGTGACCATATCAATCATGTATACCTAACAATGTTTGAACATTTCACCCACATACTCCATGAATGGGAAAGATCTCAAATACCATTTACTCAGCACCATCTAAAAATAGAGCTCTAAGCAGCTTCCCGTGACTGCTTATATGGTTTGATGGCTGATAATGGCCATTTAATTTATCAGACATTACTTGAAAACATATCTTAGAGGAATGAAAAGATTGTTCCAGCCACTAAAATCTCTTCGTCTTGATAAACCTCATGCATTGTAAGATCCACGTACAACTCACCTCAACAAGTCTCAACTACTTGAAGTAGGCTACAGGATCCTATTCCACCCTTCTACTCTATCTAGGCCATATTCTCCACATGAAACCATAATCACTCACAAGCATCCCTTTCTATTAAATACAGATCATCTTCTTTTACACTGGGTCATCTCTGATTGGACCTTTGCATGGTTGTACCTGTGTTCTCTTCATGTTCTTGACTCTTCTATCAGTTCAACACTGTCCACTCTCGTTATGTATTACAACACTTAAACCTAGTACCTAAGTATATTTTAATTTGAAGCCTATTCAAGTCCCATACTTTTTTCATCTTTGCCCTTAGTCCATACTTTCACGATCTATTGGCCTTGTGTTTGACTGCATAACGACTTTCTATTGAACTGAGCCCAGACACATGAAGCTAGTGTCACCACTTTACAAAATGCAATGCAGTTTGTCATCTCATGCTTCCTTGGAATCTGGCTGTATGCAGCGGTAAATATATAACAAGCATTGTATATAGAAAAAGGTCCATCTTTAACCACAAACATTTTTAAGCTGCATTGATTCCTAAAGCCCTGTCAAAACTTTCAATAGCTGTGTGAGGTTCCCCATAGTTTAACTGTGCTTTAGCTAGAGTTATCCAAGCCTGAAAAATATGTTCCATCTGGTAAGCTAAGAGGAACCACAACTGACATAAGCACAATATAGTAGAACTTTCTAGCTCATGAAAACAAAAGAAACCATGATTGAGGAGAATGGTTGAATTGAATAATTAAATAATCAAAAGACCAAGTAACCATAATTTGAAATTTCTGCTGTATGTGTGATCACTACATGCTCATCAATCTGGTAACTCACCCAGAATCAATATGAATTGATCCTAGTTATCCAACTAAATTGGCATTATTTTTCACTGTTGGCCCTTGTTTCATTAATCATCCAAAAGGATGAAGCAGGATCAAGTGGTTAGACCATTTTTCTATGATGTATGTCACATCTCATCCAAGAGATATGCACATGTCTGAACAGTCCAACTTGTTATGGATGTGCTTAGTAGATTATAGACTCCAGACATAGGTACCATAATTGTTCTTGGAGAATTTATAAAAGCAAGCAACATTGTTAAAATATTCGGATTGGAAATGTTAAAATATTTTATTTGGTAGTTTTTATTCTTATTGTCCTATTTAGCGAGATGTGTAGCTAAAATAGGAGTAGAATTGAGGGAGTAGTTAGAATTGATAACCAAGAGATACCTCGGAGTGACCATTTTTGTTATCTTGGTTCAATCATGCACAAAGAGGGAGAAATTGTAGATGATGTTGTTCATAGAAT
>JAOXJP010277906.1:0-19713 GCA_025762735.1 Platanus orientalis | reverse complement strand
TAACAAACGCTCATCACTACTCCTTGTCAGGGGCGGACACATCAGCATTGAAAAGTGATTTTCACTTTTTTGGGGGGTGCATATTCATTTTTCGGCGCTGATGTGCCCACTGCCTGACCAGCAGCAGTGGTTATCATTCGTTAAGATGAGCATTTTTTATCCATTCAGTGCTATATGAGGGTGGATTATCTCCGTTCCTTAATCTAACACTCCTCTCCGCACCCCATCACGGGGTGGGCACATCAGCGCCGACAAGTGATATGCGCTCCCCCAAAAAAGTGAAACCACCCTTACACCCTTCTCACGAATATACTTCTCTTACTTCCTTAAACATCCGCTTTGTGTTTCAACCCCAGCTATCAAATGCCATCCTAGATTCTATAAAATAATAATAATAATAAGAAAGCAATTCTAAGGCTCCGGAAAGGGGGAGGTCATCTATTTGTGGAAATGTAAAATTGGATGGATTTATAGTCGATCGGCAGGGGAGCTGACACAAGCCAAGACCCAGAAAAGCCGGACGGTACGGACAGTTGCCTGGTCGATTACGAATTGCAACCGTCAGAACGAAGCATAATAGGTACGTGGTGTATCAGAACATCCATTAAAAATTATTGTGAATCCACGTCCTGTTCTCCTGGTCTCTCTCTCTCTTCAATCTGGTTTCTTCCTAATCGGTTTAAATTTTTTAGTTTCTGGTTGGACAATAATATGAAATCGTGATGACGAAGCGGCCTAATGTGACGGAGCTTGGCTGCATTGCCTGCGACGAATTGACCCACTTGGGGGCCGCCAAGGAAGGGTGGCTGGCCGAAAGCTCCACCCTTTTACTTGCCCTCGACACCCATTCCCTTGCTCTTGCCGATCGGACTGTTGTTCTCGTTCTCGGCTGGAACGACGATGACCCTTCGAGTCGCCCTGTCAAGATCCAACCCTCTTTGTCACCAATGGAGGGCGAGATCTCCGCCATCGAATGGCTTGTTTTTGATGATCTCCGTGTACTTGCCCTTGGAACCTCCAAGGGGTATCTGCTCATCTACTCTCTGGGAGCCGATCTGATTCATAAACAGGTACATCTTCACCGATGTGTTTTCCATTTCTTTTTTGGCAATTCGTTGATACAATGTAGAGATTGCAGTTGATTTGAAATTTTTTGTAAAAAAGGGTGTTGTGTTTGCTTGGACATGAAGGGAAGAAAATGGGTTTGTTAGGACTTCGAAACATATGAATTGCGATGAGATTTTTCTTTAGGTTGATATAATTGAAAGTTTTGGGAGATTATTTGGTAGTAGAAAGGGGAATTTTTTTTTTGTTGGGATAAACAGAGGACAGGTACAGTGGAAGTGGAATCATGTTGCTAATGTAAGTGCATTGTACTCTGAAATGATGGTTATACTTGGTTCTGATTCAATCCTTTGCAGAAATCATTCGTGATCACGCTGAATTGTGGTAAAGACATATCAATAAAATGTTAGACATTGCAATCTACCCAAAATTTGCTTCAAGTAGTGAGCCAAGTATAATGTTTTAGCTACATATTTTGCTACACATGTCTGTAGATTTGTGAGAAATGTTTATCTGGTCGTCCCCATCATTATCCAAGCCTTGCCCTCACTATTTAAATTTGGTTTAGTTTCATGGGTAAAATTTGTGGGTCTTGCTGATACTCTTTCATGCACAGATGATATATCCTGGACGTATATTAAGGTTGCGAGTCCAGATAACCAGGAGTGGTCCTTTACAAGGTACATCCTCAGAGGAGGTTTGTGTTGTTATTCCAGGTGTTATGGCACGTTTTGATGGATCAGATATTCAGGTATGTCATGTTTCTTGCGAGTAGCATTTAGGAAGTTCTGTATGGAAATTGGATTTTTGAATAAAACCTTAATCCTTTTATGTCACTAATTAGTACCGATAATTCCTATGTTCTCTCCTCTGAAGGAGAAAATTTTATCAGTCAAAGGAACAAATGAGAACAGAGTTCTTTTCAACTTTCCCACTAGAATAATTTCTTTGTACCCTTTATAGTTGCTTGACTTGTGAGAACTTTATGACTAGTGAACTAACATGGTTTGCATTCTTGGGATGTAGGCCTTGCTTCAACAGTGGTTTCAAGAAGAACGTCCACAGTTTTGGAACCAGAAATTGCAGAACAGAGATCCAGAGGGTTTGGGAACTTCATATGGAAGATTACCATACCATTTATGGAATGTTGGCAAGTATGGATCGTGTGTTGATGCAGCAATCACTGGGATAATGCCTTCTCCACTGATGGAACTTCAGGTGAAATAACTTTTTTGCTTAATCTTATCAAATTTACAAGTGGTTGTTTAAAAGATGTGCCAAGCTTACAGGCTCTGGGTCTGTCAAATCTCACCAGTGTTATAAAATTTAGTGGAGGCATATTGAAAATATATTGATTTTCTGTCCTGTGCTACATTGCTGCTTCCTTGTGATTCATTATCAAGTTCAGTTATCAATATTGGTTTAGATGGTTATAATGGAGAATTTCTTAAGTTATCCTGGTATTTGAATTCAGCTGCTTTTATTGTTGGGCAGTTAAGTCATCGTTACTATTGTGCGGTCACTATTGGGGCAGATGCTGTAATTTCAGCATTCAGGTGACCATGATTGCATTTTGCAATATGATGTCTTACAGACTTCTCCTCTTGTGGAATCATGAAATTGTTTGTCTCTATTTTCAAAGTTCTCAGTTTTCATACTTCCTTAAATAGTACCAACAATTTACGATTGGATATACATGTGTTTCACTTGGTTGCAGGCTTTCAGAAAATAAAAAAAGGTCTTTAGTTGGAACCATTCTGTCAAAAGTTGTGCCCGCTACATTTTCGGTACTAGGTTCTTTCTCTAAAATGATATGGCGGAGTCAGCGGACATCCAATAGACAATCAGAAGTGAAGCCTCCACCATTTGCTAGAGGTGAAATTAGTGTTTACATTTACTGTTTTACCATCTTTTGTATAGCAGGGTTACTTTGCATCACATTCCCTCTTGTAGTATTCTATGAATTATTGTAATGGAAGAACATGCATAAGCTATAGATACTATGACATCTTTTAAATGGTAGGAAAATGGTAACAGTTGAGTTACAATTCAAACTATAGTGTTCTGCCAAACTGCTACTATTCCTTGATATTCTGCTCCAATTCTATGCTTCTACTACAATTTTCCATGGTTTTTTTGTTTAACAATTGTTTTCTCTTTGCACTGAATTCTTCTATGTTATATGATATGAATTAGGATTCTTACAATTATCGGGTAGTACAACAAATATTTATTTCTATTAAGTGGTCGAACTAGGAACCATTTTTTTCACAAATATTTGCTTCTGCATCAGAGGCAACCCTCACTTACACATGATCTTGAAATGCAGATTGGGTTACTTCTTCCAAGTTTCACATGGTGTACTTTGCACCAATTTATCAGGATAATACTTCGGAATCTATCTACTGGTTTTTTTTTTTTTTTAAATAGTTTAGTAGATGTAGACGGGTTTTGAACCCAGTTATGTGGTAGGACGGCTGGATTTGTCTAATTGTTTGAAAGAGTGACAATCAGATTTTTGAAGATGGTGTTTTTTTTTTTGCCTTTCCAAGATTGGCATTTATTTCATGCAGAAAGGTCAGATACAAATGTGTTGGAGAAACTTTGGTTTACATGGTAATATTTGAAGGCGTCTCTGTGTCTTGTTTGGTGGATTTGGCCTAACATGGAAAAGAGGTTTATGTGCTTGAAACTGACATACTTTTATTGTTGCTCCCTATTGCTTTATTTAGATAGTGTCATCAGTCTAGTCTCCTTTTCATCTTGGCTTTTAGCATCCTTTAAGTGCTTAACAACTAGGGAATCAACTGGCCAGGTTAGAGCATTGGTAGGGTCTTCCTGAGGTTGTCCTCTAAGGGACGATCCTATCCTCTCACAGGCTGCAATAACTAACCAAGTGTCTCACCTGTGGAAGAATTTGCAGGCCTGAGCTCATTCCAGGTCCATCCATCAGATTGTGCCTTGTTTACTGATGGATCTAAAGATAGAAGCCTTGAAAACAGTTTCTGTCTGAGAAAGTAAGCTGGCTTATTGTACATAACATTGTCCTTGATGATGGATGTAAGGATTCTAGTTAGGACACTGGTAATACAAAAATGGTACTGGAAGTTTTGGAGTTAAGATGACAATGAAACACACCCTATCAGGAGAATAAAAAATATAATGAAAAGGTAACTATAAAGAATTAATTGGTCCAAACTTGTTAAGAACATGAACTTGCACAAGCTGCAAGCTTTAAATGCATTCGAAGCTTGACTTAAGCCAGATATCGGAGCTGAATCTACAAGCTAAATATATGTTGTAAGAGGTTGATCACTTGCCTTTGGGATATTCTTTTGCCTTGAAGAATTAATTCAGGAGGATCATAAGTGTAGATACCTTGATTTTCAGCATATCTAGAGGTATGTTTGTAGTTGCAAAAAAGACTTGCTATGAAATCTTTCTTAAAAAGGGCATCTCCAGCTCTTTTTTATTGGTTGAGAGTTTCAAGTCTTTAGGATTTTTCACTGTAAATTTGTTCCTTGTAATCTCACATAGTTTGCTCATCTTATATGGAATCTTGATGGCTCCATCTTCGTAATCTTGGATGATTTTTTGCATCATTTTCTTTGAGACATGGGTCAGCAATATAAGATTTAATTTGTATTAAAAACATGGCAAGAAGTACATTTTAATCAAGTACTTGGTTTTTGTAGTACCAAACTGTGCAAATAAAATGTGCATGCAACAGACATTCATAATATTTTTATGATTTGTAATATCATTTATTTAGATGGCATTCTCAAGTGATAGAGAATGTGTTTTACATGTTAATATGCTCAGTTTACTGAAGTTACTGATACTCGAATTGTTTTCTGCTGATATTTCTATGACAAATACGCCTATTAATTGATATTCTGGCTGTACAACTTATGGCAGCATCTCCTTTGACATGTATAAAAGATCACCCAAGAAAAGGAGAAAAACTCACTCTTTCACCTAGTGGTACATTGGCTGCTATTACTGATTCACTTGGTCGTATTTTGCTGCTAGACACTCAGGCACTTGTCGTGGTGCGACTGTGGAAGGTTTTCTCTCATTTCCTATTGAATTAATTTCTCAATGGGTCATTGGATTGTATCCCATGACATTAGACTTCATCTTTAATCAGGGATATCGTGATGCTTGCTGCTTTTTTATGGAGATGCTAGCAGGTAGAGATACATCACCATCCTCTTCTGCTAATTATGAACACTCGAAGAGTGACTATTGCCTGTGTCTAGCTATTCATGCACCTCGGAAAGGAATAATTGAGGTAAATTTCTTAGAGCATGGTTGTTTCATATTGTTTATTGTTCTTCACTAACTGATGTGACTAGTTGTATCTCCAAATGATAGAAATAGTTTCTAATCTTAGTGTGAGAGGAATGTGCCATTTTCAGAAATGATGAAGTTTTTTAAGGCTGTGTTCAGAAAGCACTTGGAACTAAATCATTTCATTTTGGTATTGCATAGCATTTGGAAGCAATTCATCTCTTAAATTGGGGTCATTCAGAGCCATCACTGGAATACTTATAAAATGCAGGAATGAGGTTTTTTTAAGGATTTAAAAAAAAAAAAGGACTCATTTCATTTTTTTTTTTCACATTCCAGTGATGCCCTCCCCAGACCCCGCATTAGCGGGAGCCTCGTGCACTGGGCCGCCCTTTATTCCAGTGATGCGTCCTTTGGAGATGATGAACTTATGTGTTCAAAAGCTATGAAAATCATATCTAAAAAAGAAAAAAGAAATAAATAAAGAAAATGCTGCTAACCAAATGTGATTTCATTCCACATGGTTTTTAAATTCAGCCTAAGTAAATTTTAATCGTATCCATTTATTAATAAATATAATAGGACCCATTAAAGAGTTCTTCTTCGAGCTAATAAAGGTTATTCATTAATAAGATCAAACAAAATATGTAAAACTTGTGCGTTGAAGCTAAAGCAACCAACTTTGTATATGATTCCATATTTAATGAAACTAAAGAGACAAAGGTCCAAATCTTAGGCTAGTTCACAGTAATCATCCAGTCATAATACACTGCCAACAACAACAGCAGCAGCAGCAGTCTTATTCCAACTTCTTGGGGGTTGGGTAAACGAATCCTCTTCCACCATTCCACTCTATCTAGGGCCATATCTGCTGCTATCACAAGCTGCCATGTCTTTCCTCATTACTTTAACCCTAGTCAATTTTTTCATTCCTTGTCTTTTTATTGCCTTCAACTTGCATCGTCTCACTCCTCACAGGTACAGTCATTGTTCTTCGTTGCACATGACCAAACCATAAAAGGTCATTAACCAATGCTGGTCTCATAATTATGGGGTGCTGGGAGGGGTGGACAGGAAACAGACCTGACCTTTGGCTTTTTTGTTTTTTGCACAAAGTGGCTACTCACCAGACTTGAACCTGCATTTTCACGCTGACAGCTGATGCAGCACACTCAAGGAACAAGGTTATACAATAAAACCAATTTAATAGATTATGAAGATAAAGGGTAAGAATTCAACAAGGCAGTTGGATAAGGGTTTATTGATGTCAGGATCTGATAAAACATCAAGGTTTGAAGGGAAGTTTACATTCAAAACTGTGAACAAACTCAGGGATTTTTGGTGATTCAATAGGGCTCCTATGAGAGTGCAATAAGGTCAGGTTTAAGATTTAAACACAGGCTGTTTGGATCCAGGAATAGGGATGACCAGCAAGGAATGAGTGGGTCATCACTTACCTATAATCACCACACAGGTTAGGATAAATAAAAAGTAATATATTGCCTGTTGGGTATGGTGTCTAGATTAAATTTGAAGAAAACAACAAAGATATAGGGTGGTGTTACGGGTCAAAACAGAGAATAAATCCAAGGATTTGGAACAGTACAATAAAGATAAAGAAAATGTATCTAAAGAGGGTCAGACTAACACCACAAACTGTGAAGTGTATATGTTTATACCTTTCTGGAAAGTGATCACCTGTAGAGTTGTATCAGGCAGCAATCAGTCAAGTGTCTCCTCAATAAAATAGGCAAAACCTAATAGTGTCCAGGCTGGTACAATGATGCCGCAGGATGTGGGATGCTCTGTTTACTCATTCGATTCAATCATAAACCAGATTGAAGTCTCCAAGATTGTGACAGGTACTGGTATCAAGAAAATCTAGTTCTATCAATCAGAGGACTCCAAGAAAGTCCATACTTACACTGCCACAAGGATGGTAATGGATGGAGGAAGGGATTTAGATAAGAAAAAAACCGGTGGAATAGGTGAGAATGAAGGGTGGCAGGGTGTGTAAGTGGTTAGGATTGGGTTTGGAAGATGCAATCAAGTTTTGATGGAGGGAAATTAACAAAGGATTACGAGAACATCTGGCTGGTGGATTTATCAATAGAAAAATTAGTATTTTATGGATTAAGCTCTATGAGGAAGCTGAAATATAAAATAACAACTTAATCTAGAGACTCTCATGTGGGCTTACTAAAACCCACTTTCTAAAAACAGAAGCTACTAAAACTGCCCAAATCGTGGGGCTTAATATGAAGTAGTCGACCAGTCCTCTTTTGTTAATGAGAGGTTCTTACAACTATACCCAAAAACAATAATAATTATTCCCAACGTATCCTAAACTCTAATACTTCATATAACATTAATTAAAACAATAAAAATACTCTAATAAGAGGCTTAAACATGTAGACTCCTCTCTTGGTGTAGCATAGGTGTCCCTCCATGGTCTTCTCATGTAGTCCCCATCAAACCCATGTGTGGGTCCCACATTGTCTCCAATGTTCGCACCAAATCCCCCTTGTTCGAAAAAACTCAATCTCGTGTTTTGTGGAGGGAAAGAATCAGTATGCTCGGAGAACTCAAGCTAATCAACCACGAACCATAGCCTCCATCAATCAGATTATGATGTAATCCCGTCTTCTTGCAAGTGTCTAATATAAGAAAGATCTTAGAGTAAGTAACTGTCTCTTGATAATTAATTGGTAGTGAAAAAATCTCATAATATACATATGGCTGAACGTGTACTGGATTTACAATGTCGGGAATTTTCACAAACTCTTGGGCTGGTGCATCTGTAAAAATGACTGGATTTCAACTTGACAGGAACTAGAACCTCGTCAGATGGCTAGTTAGAAACTGGGGCAACGATGGAGCACTCATTAATGATCATAACTGCCTCTTCAAGTAACTCATCATGATTCACATCAACATATTCACTATGAATGTTTTTGATTCTAACCTTTTCTTTAGTGTCTTTTACCTCCACCTCTAACTTTTCTTCCACACTTTGTATCTCATCGTCATGTAACACAATTTCAGGCTTGGAGTCAATAATTTCTTCATTCTTTTTTTTTTGGCAAATTGATATTTATCAATAAATGTTTGAATCTATCTTGACAAATTTTGAACAAATGGAACCACACCAACACGCTTCACTTGGAAGCAATAATGTACTCTCCAAGTTCAGGTTTTCGTCTAGATTGCAGTGCTTCGCCATATTAACACTTTGGATGTTTTCTAAAAAAGAAGACTCTTTTTGGCTCTCTCCCAACTAGTGTATTTTATGCAAAAGAGAGGCTGAATCTATCAATCATATCTTCCTCCAGTGCAGTTTTTTTGAGGTTTTATGGAATCATTTTTTCTCCAAGTTGGATAGGACTCGTATTTGGCCTGATAGTATTCAGGATTTTGTGACGCAATGGTATTGTTAAAGGCATGGTGTTTGTGGCAGAATTTTTTTGGAATGCTTAATGCATGGGATTTTGTGGGGGATTTAGAAGGAGAGGAACCTAAGATTGTTTGAAGGCAAGTCCCATTTGTGCAGCAAGGTGATTGACTCTAATGTTAGGGAAGTGGGTGGTTGGGTGTTGCTGGCTAAGGAGTTTCATGGAACTCATCTCTCCTTGTTTCTGTGTGATTGGGATTTTGCTATTTCTTGGTCTCCCCTGAAGGCTAGGTTGGTTGTGTTGGATTGGTCTCCCTCTCCCAAAGGTTGCTATAAGCTCAAGTTTGACGATGCCTTGAAAGGTAACCTGGGGCTTGTGGGTTTCAGGTGTGTATTGAGAGACCACTTGGGCAGGGCCATTCGTTCTTTTTACGGTCCTTTTGGTGAATGCGATTCCACATCGGCTGAGGTTTTGAGGCTTCTTATGGGTCTTCGTGAGCTTAAGAGGATGGAGGTGTTTGGATGCTTGGTGGAAGGGGATTCTGAAGCGGTCATCAGATGGAGTGTGGGGGCCATGGCTAAGGTTCTTGGCGTCTCTCGTCCTGTTTGTATGAAATCAAGGAATTAGTTGCCGCCATGTCAATCACTCTTCATGCTCCTAGATGCCAAAATTCTTTGGCGCATAGGCTGGCTAACAAGGGGGTTATTTCCTAGTTTGTGGTTTACGATAATGTGATCCCTGAGGATTGTTAGTTTGGGGTTATTTGCTTTTGTTGTATTTTAGTTTTCCTTCTTTTTTAATGAAGTTCAGTTAATTATCAAAAAAAAAAAAAAAAACCTTCCTCTCAACCAACCACTTCCTTCTTAGGTTCACATGATGACCCTCTAAAATGCTTTCATGTAAGAAGCACTCTGTTCCATCAATGTATTCTCCACTTTCAAACTGGATAACAAAATGACCATCCTTCTAGTAACAAAAAAATCCTACTTTAGGATGTTGTGAAAGTCTCTTGGCTAAAGAGGGTGAGATGATATTATCCTCATAGTAGTCACTGAGTATGACCCTAATACGCTTTCCACGAGGAAAGTAAAGGGATACTTAACCATGTAACCCGTTAGCATGACATCACCTAGCTAGAAGGTAGCTGATCATGACTGAATACTAACCCAAAAAATTCCAACTGTGTAAAGACCATATTTAGTAGTGCGGGGCAGCAAGCATTAGGGTGCTGTAGGAGTTCTGGCAGCAAGCATTGAAATGCTAAATCACAATGTATATGCTGCCGGATTCAGTCTGCAGCAAACAAATCCTCTAGATTAACAACCGTGCATATAGGTCTCTAAGCAGTAGAACTTCATATTTGAGCAGGCAGCCAATAATCGAGTATCAATTAGAACAATGGGGTGGGTTCTTCAGCAGTACAACTCTGGCATCCAAACTCTGAATGGAAGTGATTACTAGTAACTACTGAGCCCAATCCACTTTCATTATTGACAACTTTCATGAACTAGAAACAGAAGAACTTCTATTAAAACTGACGTATGACTGTGGATGAAGCTGGTTTTCTGATCTATCTGGTAGCACAGATATATTCTCAGATGTATCCTCGAACCAGAACCAAGTTTATTCTTCTAATATAAGGGTCTGACAGGTGGCAATAAAAGGTTTAGTGGTGATGTCCAATATAAAAGATTCCAGATGCTGCCTTCGAATACATGGGCTACTGATTCTGATTCTGTCAGGTTTACGTATATAGAAAATCCAGTGTAAAACAATCAAGCAAAGTACTTCTATATATAGATGCTGCCTCCAGTAATGAAACAGATAGGTCTTCTGGGTTCATCTCAAAGGACTAAGAAATAACATAATCAAGTGCTGCCCAAGGTGTTATAAGAAGCAACTCTTATCTTCTAATTCACTAATCAATAAGAGAAACCCACATTAATATTCCAAGGACCTCAGTTGGAATGGAACCAACTAAGAACCTGGCTCTGATACCAACAGCCCAAGCTGCTACCATTGCACCAAAGCAATCTTGCACATGACCAAACCAACAACAACAACAAACAGCCTTATCCCAACTATTTGGGGTTGGCTACATGAATTCTGTTCCACCATTCTACTCTATTTAGGGCCATATCTGCCATTAAATTACAAGCTGCCATGACTCTCCTTAATACTTCAACCCAGGTCAATTTTGGTCTTCTTATTGTCCTCCTAGTGCCTTTAACTTGCATCATCTCACTCCTCATTGGCATAGTCATTGGTCTTTATTGCACATGACCAGACCATCTCAATTAACTTTCCCTCATTTTATCACCTATTGATGCTACACCTAATCTCTTGCGAATGAATTCATTCCTAATTCTATCATTTCTAGTTTTGCCACTCACCCATCTCAATTTCCTCATTTCAGCCACACTCGTTTTATGTACGTATTGTTTGTTGGCTGCCCAACATTATGCTCCATAAAACATGGTTGGTCTTATAGCTGTCTTGTAAAAGTTTCCCTTCAATTTTAGTGGTACTTGTTTATCACACAACACTCCAGAAGCACTTCTCCACTTCAACCATCCAGCTCTAATTATATGAGAAACATCATCTACAATATCTCCCTCTTTATGCATGAGTGAACCAAGATAACAAAAATGGTTACTCTGAGGTATCTCATGGTTATCAATTCTAACTACTTTATTTCTACTCCAATTTTTGCTAAATTTGCATTCCATATATTCTGTTTTAGTCTAGCTTATCTTAAATCCATTTGATTTTAAAACTTCCATCCATAGTTCTAACTTGACATTTACTCCCTCCTTAGTCTCATCAATCAACACAACATCATCAACAAACAGTATACACCATGGCACCTCCTCTTGTATACGCCTAGTCAACTCATCCATAACTAAGACAAAAAGGTACGGATTCAATGCTGACCCTTGGTGCAATCCTACTGTGATCAGAAACTCACTTCTCTCCCCTGATTGTCCTAACACTATGTATCGATCCATCATATGTATTCTGTTACATAAAGCATGGTTGTCCTTATAGCTGTCTTATAAAATTGTCACATCAATTTTAATGATATTTATTCATTGCACAACACTCTAGAAGCACCTCTCCACTTCAACCACCCCGGTCTAATTCTTCGAACAACATCATTTACAGTATCCTACTTCTTGTTCATGATTGAACCGAGATAATGAAATTAGTCATTTTGGGGTGTCTCTTGGTTGTCAATTTTAACAATCAATTAGTTACAGTAATAATTAAGAAAGTATGTGTTTTAAAACGAAAATGTCATTGAAGGTTTTACAAGTTTGGAATTTTAACTTCAAATTTCAAATTGTATAATCAGTGAATGTCCATCATTGTAATCATGAGTTATTTTTTTTCCCAAAAGAAAATACAAGGCATTTTGATCCTCAATTCTTCATATGTCATCACCTTTCTCAGGATATTGACCGGTTTTTCCTTTTTTTTTGTTTGAGTTTTGTTGCAGTTGTCTTCCTCTTCCATGTGACTGATTTTTCTCTAATTTATTTTGTCAAATATAATCTTTGCAAACACTTAATTTCCTCTTCTAGATTCTGTTCACCTCCTTAGTATTGTGCAATGAGACTGCGTCAGTCATCTGATTTCAGCCTACCTTTTATGTCATTCCTTTGTCAAATATTGGTTTGTAAACACTTAATATCCTCTTCCATTTTCTACTTGTCTCCCTAGTATCGTGCAAAGAGACCTGGCCAGTCATCTGATTTCAGCCTACCTTTTATTTTAGCTCTCACAGATCTTCTATTCTAAGCTTTCTCATGTCAACAACTATGAACCCTTAACAATTTTGTTTTCATAGGTGTCATTTGTCAATAATACAACCATTTTATCATTCAATTGTAGTGAACAGGTACTGCTTTCTTGTAATTGTTCCTTTGCTAAATGTTGATGGCTTCCAAACTTCCTCTCAAATTTCTTTGTTCTCTGATGAGTTGTTTCATAACTAGATGAGCATATCATGCATATTGTGTAAAACGAATTAATGTGTTTATGGTCCTATCTACCTCCTTAAGCCCCTTAACCACTGAGTGTGAAGGACTTCTAAGAGCACCTTACGTTTACTCAGTAAGATTTTCTATGATGTTATATTTCTTACTTCCTCCACAGGTTCTGGCCATGCATACTTACCATTTATACAATCATCTTAAATCGGACAATGATGTTGGATGTGCCATTATAAAATCCCTTTGCTCTATTTGATTCCTTGTCATCAAATTAAGTGCCTGTGAATGTTTACATGAATCGTCATTTTATTTCCACCTACTACCAATCTTCCACC
Source organism: Platanus orientalis (assembly GCA_025762735.1). Lineage (NCBI taxonomy): Eukaryota > Viridiplantae > Streptophyta > Magnoliopsida > Proteales > Platanaceae > Platanus > Platanus orientalis. Next base: position 6,633 of record JAOXJP010277906.1, on the reverse strand, counting down.
TTGCTTCTGGTAATACCCTCTGAATGACTAACAAATACAGAGTGTGTATTGTGCCCAAAATGAAGTTTTTATGCTTACAACTAATGGTGTAGACGGATAGGATCTGGGTGTATTCATCTTTGGTTTGATTATATATCTACAAGATTTGTGTTCAATTAATTTTCCTGTACTAACATCTTCACCATTAATTCCTCAAGATTACCTTTTGTTTCACTCCCACTTCCACCAACCACAATACGCCATAAATTCTACTCTTTCACTATTCTATCCGAAGAATAACATAACATGCAGGTTTCTTATGCACTTAGTCATTTATGATATGGGTCCTATCTCTTCGCTTGTAAGTAAATTCCATGGGTTCTTTTTGTCTGAATCAATTCATCGTGTTCATGTAGGTCTGGCAGATGCGAACTGGACCTCGTCTTCTAACCATTCAATGTGCTAAAGGTAGCAAACTCCTTCAACCCTCATGCAGGTTTGGATCATCGTCAATGTATGCATCATCTTATGTTCCTCTTGAAGTTTTCTTGTTGAATGGAGACTCTGGTCAAGTATTGGTTCTGAACAGATCTCTCAATAAAGAAAAGTAATATTCTTTTATTATAATTTGATTGAGGAATTCATTCTTGTCTTCTTTGCCAAGGCACATTTCCTGGGTGCATTTTGTTTGGATGTTACAGAATTGTTGTTGATGCTGATTTGTCAATTTGTGCTTTATTGTCAAATATCGTAAAAATGTTGCTCTCTCTCTCTCACCCTTTTTGGTCGATGCCTCTCTCTCTCTCTCCCTTTTTCCTTGATACATTTTTCACTGTTCACTATATGCCGTCTTGTGGCCCTTCGGATGGGCCCTTAAGTCACCTTTTCTAACTGCTTTTTGAGGAACATGTCACCAAATGCAAGGATGAGCATCGTTAATTGTCAGTTTCTTTCCTCTGACCACATCGGAGGGAGTTCCAAGAAGAGGAAAGAAAGCCAAAGAGGAACTTGAAGTTTTTGTTATCAGAGGTTTGAAAATTAGGGGACCTGATCAAATAAAGCCAAGAAATTGATGGTTTAAATAGTTCACTATTGCCAATGCTCGTGTGTTAGGATGGCTGCGGCATCTATCTTTCTTATGGAAGAGTGAGGGTCATTGTCTGCTTTAGTTCTCCTTCGGCTCAGTCTGGGTCCTGCCTGGCAGCTATAAGTGCGATGTAGGCCCAAGTGGCATGACTTGTTGGAATGAATACATAAAGAATAAATAGTTCACTATTTCTCAGTTTCTAAGTTGACATGACTCGAATTGCACTGTTGGAATGACGTCCATGTAGCTAAGATTGGCAGTGCTAAAAGCATAAATGAATGAAAAGATGTTAAGTGGAAACAAAGTCTTATATGCATGCACAACTTTTAGATCAAGGAGAGTTGATGTGTTGCTTGGGTTGGATAAAAAAGTGGTAAACAGCTTGCTTGAGGGGAGAGCTGCTCTGTATAGTCGAATCCAAAACTAACTAATCTCCTCATAGAGAGAGAGAGAGAGAGAGAGAGAGAGAGAGAGAGAAAGAGATCCTTTGTGTTAGGAGTGCAACTTGGGTAGAAGGGCCAACCCAACCTGACCTCAGGTTTTTAGTTTACCCAACCCCAACCTGGCTACATTCTCAAATCCTAACAGAGTTTTGAGTTTGAGTCGATTTGAGTTGGGGACGTCATGTTCAGAGTAGGGTCGGGTCAGGATTGAGTTATGTTTAGGACTTGTGGGCTTTGTGTTTATGTAGTTATATAATATAACAAGTAAATGAAGCATGGTATTAGAAACATTATATGAAGTACCATGACTTGAGAATATATAATACAAATCAATGCACAAAACTTATATGGGGAGCAAATCTTCTTGTTGGGGTTTTTTTTTTATGCTTTGACTTGGATTCAGGTGAACCCTGTAAGCAGGGTGGGTTCGGTCTATGCCTTAATCAAGAAGACTTTTACAAACATCAAATGGAAGAAATGACGAACAAATTGAACTTTTATTAATATGAAAAATGAAAGCACAGTACAAATATCTAAATCTGAAGGGGCTACCGCTCTTATCTGTTACGTCCTCCTCAGCAATGAGTAAGTCAATGACTGGAACAATGAATGAATCAAATTCAATCCTTAGAACAAAGCTAGAGATTATTCTATATTACACCTACTCCTAAGACTAAATTTGATGATGATGTTGTGGATCTTCTTTCCTTTTGTCTATTTTCTACTTATATTGGATTAGTTAGTTACAACTTCCTTTTCCTTCTGCATGTCACAAGGGTGGTTACATTTCCTTTTCCTTGTTTGTCGATGCAACCATCATCTTCATTCCTCATCGTGGTGTCCAGTGCCAATAATGGGGTGTATCATGCCCTTGTTTCTTCTATTTTGTGTGAATCAATAACCTACATTTGTTACATGCATTTTTTCTCTAACGGTTTGGGACACATGTCGTCACCTAGTAGGATTTGCTTTATTCGCATCCTTGCCATGAATATGTTTCTTGTCGTCATGCTAGTGTGTAAATTCAAAGTTAGTGGAATCCACATGTCCTGATCTCATAGGTGAGATTCAAATTGGCATAAACAAATGCCCCCTGTATGTGTTTAGTTTGAATCTTAACTAGACACATGTTCGCCCTTTTTAATGCTCTAGATTTACTCAAACAAGCTTCATTGATTATTTTGGAAATTTGTGCTTTGGGATGTAATTGATTTGACTTGGTTATCTCAATCGTCGTTTTTCAGGACGGAGAGGATCTCCAAAGCTACCTACACCCTGGATTTGTTCAACTTCCAACAGCTTCGTTCATAGCGAATTTTCAGCATTTCCTCTTGGGAAACTAAATCATTTTCATTCTCAAGTGGTAATCTTCATCTTCACGTGTATATAAATACCCTACCTGTTGTGCCCCAAAACTCATACCAATATGGTTACAAATTTTTGCACGTGACATTAATCCATTCATTCATTAACATATAAATTTCTTGTATATATATATATATATACAAACATACGTGCAGAATAGAATGTCTAACATAAACCATTCTATTTACCTCATAGTTTAACATGCTAAAATTAAAATCCATAATTCCATATCCAAAATCCATTAACCATTGGATGACATTAATCATAAAACATCTACTAAGAAAATAATACATCAAAATAATTGAAAATCCACTATTATATTACATTCCTTCAATTAAATTGAAATAAACTAATATAAACATGTCTCCAAACTGAAATAAATTACTAAAATAAAACCTTCAATTAAATGTCTAATCTAATGTATCCAGTCTCTCTATCTGAAATTGCTACTCTATTATTTCTTCATCATCTGTAATGGTGTCAGTTTGGGGTAAATTGACAGACTCAGTAATAAAACATATAAAGTATATAAAACATTAGATCAAGACTTAACACGATTTCAGAAATACAAAACAGACAGTTTTCTTGTATTCTAAATAATATATAGAATGATGCAATGCTTAAATCATTCTTTTAACAAAACTAATATTACAATATGAAGCATGTTATAAAAATATAGTATTATGTGTAGAACTGAAAATGAAAAGAATCAAATACTTTTAACTAATCAAAATGGAATATATTAGAAATATACAATAAAGCTGAAACAAAACCGAACTTTTAACTGATATCAAGGCCAGAATATATAACAGTCTGCACTATTTATACCCTGTTGAGAAGGATCAAAACAGTTCGTACTATTTATACCCTGGTGACAAGGGGTAGAACAATTTGCATTTACACTCTAGTGGGAGGAGACTACTGAGGGATCCATGTAAATAGTTCGCACCATATATCTGGTGATGTGAGTTCTATCAATAAATCCCCCTTGAGGGGCAAGGTGGCCTTGTTACAGAAAATATCATTTTCTTACAGTTTAATTCAAAACATAACTATCTTATATATAATTCTTTACAGTAAACTAATTTAAAACAAACATAATAGAGATTGCTTGATCCACCTAAGTATAAACTACATATTTTCTTTTGAAAACATCATTATTCAGTTTAGAAATATTAATCTTTTGAATAGCAAGAGTATGTAAAATTAGCACTTTACTTGAAAAACAAAATTTTAAAGAATACTAAGAACCTATTCAATGGAAATCGGAAGTAAAACATGTAGGATTCTTTGCAAAACAGAGGATAAATACTTTTAAGAACATGATTAGATTCAAAACAAAACATAGATTATCTATTTTACTTTTAAAAACAAAATCCCCTTTCAAAACCCTTGGTTTTCTTTCAAAACATGAATATTTTCAAAGAAACAATGAAAATCATGCAAAATGGATTCAAAATAGAGATTGACCGAGATCTAAGAACTTAAAGAATGAAAAACAAAGAAGGGTTTACATGTGCTCTTAAAAACATGATTTTCTTTACAAAATATTAGTTTTAAAAACTTAGACAAATCAAAATCAGAGCAGAATGATCACAATCCTTTGCAAAATGAGATTATAGCACTTCTAAGATCTTAAGAGAATGAAAACAAAACAAAGTTTGCATATATTCTTACCTCTTCACTTGATAATTCGTTCCTAAGCTTTAAATTCTTTAAAAATCTGAAAATCCCTTGTAAACATTATATATATTTTTGTTCCTCTTACTCCTTGCTTTAATCTTAAGGTTTCTATGTTAAATGAGGTTGAAGACAATCTTTTATATAGACCAATGAAGAGTCCTAAAGCCATTAGGCAACTCCCAAAATTAGAGAGTCATGAAATTGCGACTTTCCAAAACTGATCCATGAGGGCCGATCAATCAGGAGGCCTGATCAATTAGGCTACCTATCCTTGATTAATCAACCAGGCCTGCCAGCCCTCATCAATCGGGCAGAGCCTAGAGTGATCGGGTCTTTGGCCTAAAATTTGTTTCCTTCTTTTGCGTCACTTGTACTCAAAACGCTATAACTTTTTCATTTGGACTTATATTTACTTGCCATTTATTTTGTTGAAAACTAAACTTCAAGACCTTTCCAATGAATAGTTTTCTCACAAATTATTTATACACTTGTACTAGTTTATCTCTCAAGTTTCACAGGTTTATAGGTCATTATATATGTGTTTAAATTGTTCTAAGTGCATGCGAAACATGTGACATAAGTGTATGAAATATGTGTGAATATGTGTGAGGTGTTACACTACCTTGAGCATTGGTTTGTTGTCATCCTTGTTCATCATGGTCTTATACTAACCTTATGTTCAACCATGTCGCCAGATCTTGAAACTCCAGGGGTGGTCTATTGTGCCCCGAAACCCATTACTTTGGCACGTGGCATTACATTACATTCCTTCATTCATAACCTGTATAAATTTATCACTTTTCTTTTTCATTCATACACAATGATATAACACATTAAACAATTTTCAATAATCTCATAACCATTTACATTCTCATAAATCAGACCTGTATAAATTTCATAATCCATAAACCATAAGCCATAATCCTATAAATAATCCAAAACATAATCTAACATCTCCATTAAATTTAGGCAATAATCTAACATAAATTAATCCATCAACTGAAAATCAAATACTAAAATTCACTAATTTATTACATCATTTGAAAATTAAACTGAAATAAATAGTCTCTAAACTAAAATAACTAAATCAATGTTTCATAGCATAATCAAAACCATCTACTCTCCAATCCTGTATATTCGAATTGCTACTAAACTACCTCTTCATCATCTGTGGTGCCAAATTTTGGGTGAGCTTGATAAACTTAGCAAAAAAATAGGAAACTAAGGAAACATTGGATTAAGACTTAGCACGATTATAGAAACAAAACATATACTTTTCATATTTACTAATCAATATGTAAAACAATGCAGTTTATAAAATAATCTTTTACAATACTAAACATTTAATAAAAAATACAGTTTCATGTATAAAACGGAAACAATGCTAATCATATACTTTCACATTAATCAGAACGAAACAGATCAGAACATATAGCATATCATAGCTAGAACATAACAAAACATATATCCAATATCAAGTTAATACATATAACAAATCACACCATTTAAACCCCGATGAGAAGGGTTTAGTTTGCATCATTTTGAGAAGGGTTTAGTTCACACCATATACCTGGTGAGGGAGGTTGTTACTACTACCTATGTGGCTAGTAGTGAGGATTCATAATAATTCGCACCACATACCTGGTGATATGGGTCCCATCAATAAATCCCCTTGATAGATAGGTGGCTTTCTAACATATCATTCTCTTATAGTTTTAATTAAATCATATAATTTATATGACAACATATAACAATTCTTTACATTAGATAAGTCAAAATAACATATAAGAACATGCTTAATCCACCTAAGTACAATCTATATAACATATTTTTTAGAATGATACGAATCTGTCCAAAATAATACATTTTACAAATCATGATCAATAGGATGCGAAATCAACGTTTTTCTTAGTAAAAAATAGAATTCAAGAACACTATGGATCTATATAAAATAAATTAAAGAATCAAAACTATAGGTTTTTCTTACCAGTCATTAAACAATAGCTTTAAAAATATATAGAAGATCAAAACAATTAATAAAATAACTATTATAATTTTAGGAATAAAACCCTTTAT
>JAOXJP010277895.1:0-19713 GCA_025762735.1 Platanus orientalis | reverse complement strand
CTTATAAATCATTCTACAATGAAATAACGAATTCTCCATTGTTAGGGTTTCCTTATAAAGGATTATGGATCTCCTTCATCCCTTTTAGAGTCTCATTCTTCTTTTGGACCTGTTACCTGGATGAAATTCTAACCCTCAACCATCTGCAAAGTAGAGGTTAGCATTTGGCTAATAGATGCACCTTATGTATAGAAGATGAGGAATCTGTCGATCATCTATTTATCCATTGTCCTATAGCAAAAGGAATGTGATATTTTTTCCTTTCTCATTTTCAATCTGCATGGGTTTTTCCACTGTCTTTTAACAATTTGATTTCAAGTTGGGAGGTGCGAGGATTAGAAAAGTTTTATCATGATATTTGACTTGCGTTACCAGGGGCTATTTGTTGGGGGTTATGGAAGGAGAGAAATAACAGAATTTTTTAGGACAAATCTCAAAGTATTGGTGAATTGAGAATCTATATTTATAATATGCTTCTTGAGTGGTTCTCGGTAGTGGGATCCTTTGACAAAAAGGAATGGTTTGATATTTGGAAGAAGGAATCCTAATTGGTTGAGAGTTATGGGGGTTTTTGTTTTATTTCTCGTTTTGCATTTTGATGGTTATCACCTTCCCAGTGATTTCCTTTTTTTTGTAAGCCTTTGGCATGCTTTTTTCTTAATTTCAATAAATGATCTCATTACCTTTCAAATAATAATAATAATAATAATAATGCCCAAAATCAAAAATTAAAATAACACCTATGTCCTAAACTCATTAAAACATAAAATAACTAAGAAAATACATAAATTAACTCTAATAAAAACTCCAACAACTCCATGTGATAGTAGAACATGTGTCCTCCATAGCTCTCCTTGTGTGGATCCCACCAAGACCCATGTGGGTCCCACTTGATCTTCAATGTCCGCATCATAGGGGGATGGAGGTACAGTGGGATCTGGGTATGTCGAAAATGAGGCTGAAGTAGCAACAAAGATGGTTAAATTACAGACCCATGAATGTGGCTAGCTGAATTGATGTTGGTAAGAGGCCAAAAGGAGCTATTCCACCTATCAGAGAAGGGTATCTTATTACCAATGTTCAAATGTTATAACAAGAGGTGTCGGTGATGAAGGTATCGGAGAGGGAGGAGTTTTCCACTCTCTTTTGATACTAGTTTGTGATCCTTGGGTAGAACACCCAAGGCCCGATCTTCCAACTATTTGGAGCGGCAATTCCTAGCCCAATCCATCAACCCAACTGAACCTGCCTGGTTAACTTAGGGTTTGGGTAGACCATTCTACTCCACGGTTGGTTTCAGTTTGGATTATAATTGCAAGAAGCTAGGTACAGGGTGGAAAGCTGGCTTCTTGGGAAGCATGATAGGGAAACAAACAATTCAATTTCCCCTGGTGCTTAGGAAGCAAGCGGGAAGTAACTAGGAAAGCAAATAGAAGCGATTTGGGAAGCAATTAGAAGCTCTCAGAGGTACAACTGGAAGTGATCGGAGAGATAATTGTGAAGCAATTAGAAAATGAGTTACCATCAGGCAAATCGTTTTAAAGATAATAACCCAATCTATCAACTGAACCTAAACCTGCCTGGCTAACCATTCTACTCCCTGATTCGTTTCAGTTTGGATTATAGATGCAGGGTGGAAATCTCGTTTCTTGCGAAGCGTGCCTAGGAAAAGAACAATTCAACTTCCCCTTGTGCTTAGGAAAAAAGTGAGAAGTGAGTTGAAGTGATCAAGAAAGAAAATGGAAGCAATTGGAAGCACTCAGAGAAACAACAGGAAGTGATTAGAGAAATGACTGAAGCAATTAGAAAACGAGCTATCATCACGTGAATCGTTTTAAAGAATTGAGAGAATATAGTACACCGCTATAACTAATAATGCAATCCCAAATCCCATGCTACTACGATTGGAATAAATATTTTTCCATAAGAATTTTAATATCGATTTTATTTATTCACATTATTCTATTCCAGCCCAATAATACAGATTCAAGTCAGATGGTTTTTATACATGATATAGTCTGAGATGCCTACTTATCCACACTCTAATATAATGAAAAATCTTAGGTATGGCTGCCCATGCTAATATAATGGTGGGTTGTTGCCTTATACATTTTACTGTCCTGGTGGCGTTACCGACCCATCTTGATAATGTATGGTATTTTATAGTTTTATATGCACATGATCTGATACAAATGCTTGTCTTAATAACCACCTTCACATGATTCTTTACGTACTCTTTTTTCGTGGTTACGTACATATTTGATTTATGTCATTTGTGTTAATTGCACAGAATAATTTCTAGTTTTAGTTTATGACTTTTTTGAGTTTATTCACTTTATTGTATTGTATTTGTTCATATGGTTGTAGACTTGTAGTTATTTATTTCATATTAGTTATCATTTATTGTATTGTATTTGTACATATTGCATTTGTACAGATGGTGAAAGGGTAGGTCTTGATGATTTCTTGATTGGTAGTGGTGGGCCATTGGTTTCCATGCTCCAACTTTTTAATAAATCACCTTTCATACATAGAGCAACCAATATGAAGTTACACTATTTAAGGTGCTTTCTCTTACACTTTGAAGCAGGTCTGGCCTAACTACTCCACAACAAAAGTGTTTGGGTGAGAGGTATTGCAGTTGGGAGCTTTGGTAGGGATGCTTGGAATGCAAAGTGAGAAAGTCCCCTTCAACATATTTGGGTTTGCCACAGGGTGCATGATACTGCTAAAAAGCCATTTAAGATTGCTCGTGAAGCATCACCAGAGAGGCCTGTGAGGTGGAAATCTTCAATACTTTTCTAAGGGTGATAAGTTTACCTTAAAAAATTGTACTCATTCAAATTTCCTGACGACCTATTTTCTTTCTTTGTTTACCATTCCGGTATCTATTGTCAAAAGGTTAGAAAAGATTGAAAGACAATTTTCTTTGCACGGGGAAGATGACGAAAAAGGAGTATTATTTCATTGATTGGCTGAATGTATGCTTTCCTAAGGTGGCTGGTAGACTAGGGATTATCCTAGAGAGCAATGAATCAAGCTCTATTAGAAAAAATAAAAGGTAATATTGTGGGTGGCACAATAAGTGTGTTTGTCTTATGGGAATAATGTTTGGAAAGATATATCTGAAGCTTTTGGAAACTTCATTAATAGAATCTAGAACAATAGGTAATGGTGATAGAGTTCACTTCATGAAGATGTGAAGTACAGGAAGTACACTCTCAAAGAAGCTTTTCCATATCTATTTGATGTGGCATTGAATAGTGATCTTTAGCAAGGGACAACACGGAGGTGGCAGGGAATAGCAAAATGTGGATTCCTAATTTTTCAAGGAACTCAAATGATTGGAAAGTAGATAGGGTGGTCTCCCTACTTGCTCAACTAGAGGATAACCCCCAATAAGAAGTGGGTCATCAGAGAATTGCCTTGTGTTCTTTTTCCACTAAATCTTTCATTCATTTTGGCCTGCCAAGAGACTTTTATTTCCAGGAAATGATATTATAAAATTGAATGTTCCTTGCCAGTATACTTCATTCAGAATGTGGATCTAAACACCCATTTTTTAAGTTGGAGAAGATTCATGACAAACATATGCAAGCATTGTAAGGAGGAAGAGAGTGTGTCATCTTCTTCTAAACTGCAAGTTCTCATGAAGTTTGTGGTTCAGAGTTTTGGCCTCTTTGGTGCTTACTATGACTCTTTCTTGGTGGATTTGCTTAGGACTTGACAGTTGAAATTTCTTGGGCCCAAATTAAAAATCTTGTGGTTTCTTGCAAAATATTCGCATTTTTTACAGTAAGTACAACAACTTAGATGTGGTGGAAGAAAACTTTAGATGGATGTTAAGGAATTCAGTGGTGTAAATCTATGTACACTCTTTTGGACTGAGAACCCTTAACTATTGAAATTTTTTTATCTTAAAGGGGAGAAAAACTAATATCAAATAAGAGAGCAGTCAAAATGAAAGCCTAGACATCAGGTTATTAAGATCATCACATCAAGCTGATTTGGGTCTAAGTAGCCTCCTACATGGAACCAGCTTTTGGAAATTTCAGATTGATTAGATGTGTAGCACTTGAATGGTAAAGTGCAATCATATAGGTAATATTTCATAAGTATTCCATCCACACACATACACATACAAGTGCAAGAACAGCCATTTTGGAGAGACAAGGTCACTCTAGTAATTTGGACTTGGTGTTTTAGATTTTATTAGAACTACCTTTATCAAACATTTAACTTATGCAGTTAAAAAATGGAATATCTGTTTTAAAACATATGGTACTTCAGGTCATTGATGGTCAACATCTCTGCTTATACTCTGAGATGGTTTATGATAATATATTAGAATATGTTTCATTCGTTAATAGTTTATTCTGAAAACTGTTGCAATATTTACAAAAAAACTGTTTTGTCAATTTGCAAACTGCAAATTATTCTACGCTCTATTCCCAACTACATATCTTCGTATGTTATTTGCTACTAAATATAGAAAACACTGAAAGAAAGATGTTTAATATATTATCATGGAAAATGCTTATTAAGCAAGTGCAAACATTAAAAAGAGGAAACATAGCTGTGATGTCTTGACAACCCAAAAAGAAGAAGGTTAAAAATTGAGTCTGGATGATTGAAGGGCTCTCAAATATTAAAAAAAAACTCGGCATACTTGGAGAGAGATACAACAACAAACAACAACAACAAACAGCCTTATCACAAAAAAAACTCGGCATACTTGGAGAGAGATAAAAAAAAAAAAAAATTATTATTATTATACAGAGATCTCTTTATGGGCATGTGAATATTTCATCATTTTCATTGGCTTTTAAAAAAATGTTCAAAAACTAAACTTCTTTAGTAAAAGTTTATAAATGTTATCTGAGGGCAAGTAAATGATCTGCTATACAATTGCAAGGGAATGGAATTGGATAAATACTATCTTTTAGAAAATGGCAATAAATCAAGATTGGAACCTGATTCTGTGAGCTTGTAGCAGTAGTCCAGCGGGGAGGATAATTTGTGGCTGCTGGTCTATCATTGATGAAAGTCACTACTCTTGATTGTGCTTGTCTACTAACTGCAAGTGGGGGTGGCATTTCTCTCATGACCCATAATACAAACGCAGAGGGTACTGATGAACCTGGAAAAACATTGTGAAATTTATATAACTGCTTTGACAGAATCATGGGATTATTCACTGTTTGGACAGCTTGTATGTGTGTACAAGGGTAGTAATTACTGATACAACCTGCACAAACCCACCCATATTCCCCCCACCCACTGATTCAGTTTGGCTAATCCCAACCAGGTTTAAATTTGGGTTGGGTTTGGTTGAGTTTTCGGATTGAACAGGGTTGACCAAACCAACCCGGTTCATATAAAGGCATCAGTGTAATCCAGTCAACCCCCCCCTCCACCCATGCACAGATGGAGGTTGAGTTCAAATAATTTAAATCCAAAGTTAGATTTGGGTTGGCATTTTACAACCCATCTTGGACGTGAACCAACAAGCCCTGATGCATTGTCACTCCTTTGTATTTATTGTAAGCAAGAAAAAAAATTATACAATATCTTAGTAGTTCGGGAGAAAGTACCCTGATCTGCTTAATTAAAAAAAATCATTTAAGTTAATTTCCAGCTAAACTATATATATATATATACTGAAACAATGAAGATGGCAGAAATAAATAAATGGTGTTTATATAAACCAAAAGTAGTAGTCGCATCATGGATCAAAATCATATTCGTTTTTTCCCCATAACTCAATTCAATCTTGGTATTTTTGGAACATAATTAAACAAGCTTCGTAATGGAGCTGAACTAGAGGCATATAGACACTTTTTAGTGCAAGAGTTATGGTAGTAAATAGAGTGACAAGATTGGACTGCTCGTAAACAAAGTGATAACATTGGACTGCAATGGTATAATTTTCATATAAAATTTTTGCTATAGCAAGCCTTCACTTTTCACTGACCTGTACAATTTGTACCAGTCCCTAACAAGTTTACGTCAAAAACACCAAGAGACATCTAGGCGATGGGAGTTCCCTATGCAACAAGTACTTAATTTTACAAATCATTTTTATGAAGAAAAAGAAATAATATATGTGTGTATATATATTTATAAAAAAGTCAAAGATTTGTTGGTTTTACAAACAACAAAGAGAGAGAGCAAACCCCAAGTACAAGCCCAAAATCCCTTTCTTTTGACCTTTTTTGCTTAAAGCAATCCCTACTTCAAACAAATTTTTGTTTTTTTTTTTTTGATAAGTAACATTAAAGGAACACTTTCGTTTTTCAAATAAATGGGTCTAGGGCAACAACTTTGTCACCTTGCCCAGGCAGTGCCTAGGAGCCACTAGCTGACTGGTTTTTAACTACTCACCTAGATCCCAATGAATGAGACACCTAGACACCAATGCATGCTATAGAGGTCCTGCCTAGGCAAAGTGGTCACCTAGGCAATGCCTCAACTACACTTTCCTTACATTTTTTTATGTCCTAGATGAACTTATACTGCTTTCTAGAAAGGCAAGGTGGAAAACAATAATAAAAGCCCAGTCCAACAATGTCTAACCATGAAAATCAATGTTAACTACTTTTGCCCTGTTTAAAGTTAGGCGGTAATATGTTGATTATTAACAAGGAGTTTAAGATAATTATAATTAAGTCCCTATCAAGAAGATCAGGGTAGCCTTTCCTTTTACTACCTAAAATTTTTCAAGGAATCAAATATTTATTATGCACAAAATTCAGATCTTCTTGAGCAAGTCAATTTGGAAATTTGTTAGGGAAAGAGAGTACCTATAAAATAATATAAAATTATTAAAAGAGAAGTATTTACACCCTTCATAGACTCATGCCAGTGATAACGCACCTGCAGTCAGAAGCTTCAGTTTAGAAAGCAAGTACACATGATAAATTAAAAAATCAATTAAAAGAATTGTAGGGTTTGGAGACAAGAAGTTCATACAGGGATATCAGTAACAAGAGCCACTAGAGCACTTGATGTAAAGCATACAACAGAGACAACCGCTAAACCTGCAACCTGCAAGCAGTAGCAAACTTACCAAAATTGAGAATGTATAGGATAACAAAGAAATTTGACATACTAGAGCAAAAAGGGACTCATAAACCTATGTTACTAACGCAAAGATAAACAAGTGAAAATGACTACTCCCAGTGGTAAATGCATCAGCACAAGCAACAAATTGATTATAAGTGATGTGATACCTAAATGAAACAATTAGTTAACACAAACCGCCATATACTGAGTTATACTCTAAAACTAGGAAGGAAAAGGAATTATCAAAGAATAACCATAGAGTAGTTACCTTCCACATTTCAGATGATGCTTTCTCAGATCGTACTTTGCTCATTTTCAAGAATAATAGCAGTCCTGAACACAACAATGCAATATAAATATATTTATTTTGGATGAGTTCAACATAAAGAAAATGTGTGTGAAAGAAGAGAGAAGTATCAGAATGTAAGAATATCTCTATATAGTATCCACTGATAATTTTGATAGGGTGGAAAGAAAACATTCCACAAATCTCACATGAAACACAAAATACAGATGTATTATCAACATCTACAATTTGTGCCATGAAGATGAGAAAGCCAGTTGCTGACATATCTATACAAACATGATAAAATGTTTTCTTTATAAATTTAAAACAAAAAATCAGAGAAAATAAAACGTTCAGATGAAATACTTGAGTTCCTCAAACATTCTTAGTTCACAAACCATCTCACTCTTGCATTCCTTTCACAGGACATTGTATGTGATCTGGATGTACATCAGAGATGTATTAAATAAATTACTTTTAAGAATGTATTTAATAGGAATATTTCTGGTTCTCATTGGGACAACTAGACCAATCATTGTTTCGGACATGACTCTACATTGGGGTTTGCTCCTGAGGTTACCGGAACCAAAATTCCTGTAATAAGTTAAAGATAATTTTTGTGATGAATCATATCAGTTCAATTTTGGTGTTAATGTATGACAGAGCTTTGAAGGATTTTTCAGTTGCTTTAGCACTTAGCAGACCACATTCTTCCATTCTTCTTCACTATTATGAGAAAGAAAAGCAACGAGAAGGGTCCTAAATAGAACCAACACGTGAGCACTTAGCAGAGATGTGTCATCTTTGAGAACCTATTAAAAACACCACAATATGGCATGCTAAAAATATGCTCTTCCATACTTTAGCTCTGGATGTAATAACCAACAAGTGGATAGATTAAAAAAAAGCCTCTGATTGTGACCTGGATGATGGATGGATGTGTTAATAAGGATCAGTACTCTTAAAGGGCTATTAGGTATCTCAAGCTATCCTTTATTTCAAAAGTTTGCTTATGGACTAAGTAGCACATTAAAATCCCATGGTGGACCGGTATGAATAAGAACTGCTATTTGGTCTTCATTTGGATTAAGATGATCTTTTCTGATATTTAATTCACAAGAACATCCATGTCAGACTGACTACCTTCCATCAGACTGCTATTTGCTTATGGACTAACTTTTATCAGACTACTTCAATGAACATCCATGTCATCTGGATGCATATTTCATAGCATGTCAACTGTTCCAAATGGAATTGAGAAATTGAGAAAGAGTTCTTGTTCTGTAAACTAGTAGATATTGGAAAATGTCATCTTGTCACAAGAATCCTTGGCAAAAATAAGATGGTGATGGACTTTATTAAGGCAAGTCAAATAAATGTAGCACCTCCAAAGAAAAATGGTGATTGAAAATCAAGAAAGATGTGCTATTCAGACTAGTCTACATCATACAGTAAATCAGATCCGAAGAGTCTCTAAGAATGGATGCCCAAAAATATATAGTGATCATCACCTGGACTGCTACAAGGTCTAAGGGGCTGCATTGATCTTCAAAATCTGATAGTTCCTCTCTTTCCAAATCATCCAACATATGGAAAAAAGAGAAAATTACACAAAACTTGTCCTTAGCGCTGACAGCTCACATTGGCCAGAACTCAAATAGAAGAAAGTTTGCAAGGTGCAACCCTGTTCAATTGTTCATCTATATTTTTGCAATAATAATAATAATAAATAAATAAGAAAAAAGCATCCAAAGATTAAGGAAAAAGGGCATTGAATAAGATAGTGGTTCACCAGCTTCGCTTTTTGAGTTGAGGTGATAAGAACTTGTCTAAGCAAGTGGTCAGTAGGAAGAGCCATTGGACGGAACACGAGCACTCCAGATGAATCTAGCAGGAAGGACACTATCCTTGTACCTAATAGCACCAGGAAGATTGGACTAGGAAGAGACCTTTGGGTTCTCCACCCATAAACGGCGGTCTCTCTCAGGAAAGTAGATATTAAATTTTGACCAAGCCCCAAGAGAAGATCTTCCACGGAGTACACTTCCAAATCATTTAAATTCCGTCAAAATGTCAGAACCCAAACAACCGGATCAGTTCCTACTCATGGTATTAATTCACCAAAGCTTACTTGTTGGAAGCTGCTCTATATATCTCTGACAAACTGCATAAAATGGTCTTTATGTCACCATTTATCCTTCCAAAACCTGGTTTGGTCTTCTTTCCCAACTTTGAAAGCCTCATGGTTGTTGAAAGATTCAGTAGCTTTCAAGATACCTTCCCCAAGACCTTCACCATGGTTTCAGGCAAGCTAAAAATTTCCCAACCTAGAGTATTACAACCATATTTGTTATACATTAGGTGTTTTTAAAAGGTGCTCTTTCTCTTCCCTGAAATGTGTTACCCAATAGGGCTTTGTTAAAGGTCTTCAAGGAGTGTGTGGAGACCTGCATTCCTTTTCGCTGCAGAGGCAAAGGTTTAGGCTCAAATTGAAGCCCTAACGAGAGAAGCTTCGGGTGTGGAACCATGAGGTATTCGGAATTTCGGAAGGTATCTATTCTGGATAAAGTCTGGTCCTTGGGTGGCAAAGAGGGAGATTGAGAGTTATCTGAGGATGAGAGGATGGCACAAGATGTTCTTAAAGAAGACTATGAGCGGGCTCTAGCTATGGAAGAAGTTCTATGGCGCCATAAGTCAAGGATTCAATGGATCAAAGAAGGATATAAGAATACCAAATTCTTTCATAAAATGGCAAGTTGTCGCCAAAACATTAATGGGATCTGCAGGCTAAAGGTGGGGGAGGTTTGGGTGGAAAAGGAGGATATTAGAGTCCATACAGAGTCCTATTTTCGAAATCTTTATATTGAAGACTAGGAAGCTCGGCCGAGGGTGGATGGGATCTAATTCCCAATTATTTCAGCAGAGCAGGCTACTTGGTTTGAGAGACCTGTTGATGAGGAGGAGGTTAGGGTGGCTATTGGGCTTATGGAAGGGGATAAAGCCCTGGGGCCGGATGGTTTCCTTATCTCGTTCTATAAAGAATGTTGACCAACAATGAAAGAAGATCTAATGTAGGTTGCCAATGATTTTTATGAGAGAGGCTTTTTGGATAGAGGGAGCAAAACCACCTTCATATCTTTGATCCCCAAAAGGGAAGGTGCGGAGAAACATTTTGACTTCAAACCAATCAGCCTTGTTGGGAGCACCTATAAAATTCTTTCCAAATGCTTGGCTATGCGTCTGAAGACGGTTCTTCCCTTTCTCATTTCTAAGGAACAAGGGGCCTTTTTTACTGGTAGATCAATTCTTGATGGGTTTTTATGCGCCAGCAAATGCATTGACGATTGGGCGATAAATGGTAGGCCGGGGGTGGTGTGCAAGTTGAACATGGAAAAGGCATATGACCACGTTAACTAGGACTTCCTCTTCTATACCCCGGGGAGTTTTGGTTTTGGGGCCTACTGGTGGAACTGGATGTGGAAATGCTTCAGCTTAGCCTTGTTCTCGGTTTTGTTGAATGGGATTCCAACCCGTCATTTTGAGGCCTCTAGGGGTCTAAGGCAAGGAGATCTCCTCTCCCCTCTTCTCTTCCTCTTGGTGACCGATACATTGGGTGCCGTGTTAACGAAAGCAATGGATGGTGGACTTCTCGAGGGCTTTAAGGTGGGGAGGGCAGAAATTGAGATTTCCCACCTCCAATATGCAGATGACACTCTGATCCTATGTAACAGCTCCCAAGACCATATTTGGATCCTGAGATGTGTCCTTTGTTGTTTTGAAGCTGTCACAGGTTTTCCAATGAACTTTGCAAAAAGTTTGATTATTAGGGTTGGCGAGGTGCCCTCTATTGATGTGCTGACCTCTGACTTGCATTGCCAAGTTGGACATTTTCCCATTCTTCATTTGGGACTTCCTTTGGGATCCACATTCAAAAGCAAAGAAGCGTGGGGTCTAGTAGTGGATAGGGTGCGTAAGAAGCTAGCGGGATGGAAGGCGCAATATCTAACCAAAGGCGGTAGGCTAACGTTGATAAAGGCAGCCCTATCCAGCATCCCTGTGTATTTTATGTCCTTGTTCATGATTCTAGCTCAAGTGGCCAATCAAATTGAGAGGCTTCAAAGGGAGCTCTTGTGGAAAGGTGGTGATTCAGATAGAGGGATGCACTTGGTGGCTTGGGATACGATGTGCACTCCCAAATCTAAAGGGGGCCTAGGGTTAAGGAAGTTGCATCTTATGAATAAAGCTCTTCTATGTAAGTGGCTGTGGAGGTTTGGGATTGAGGCGAACAGTATGTGGAGGCAAGCGGTCGCTTCTAGATGTGGTGTGAACCACAATGGTGACTCTCGTCTGGTCAAAGGTCCCCATGGGATTAGCCCTTGGAAAGGCATTATGAAGCTTTTCTAGGATTTTCATGGAGGTCTACGGATGGAAATTGGTAATGGCCTAAAGACAGTTCTGGAAAGACAGGTGGTGTGGGGACCTCCCGCTTAGAAGTGAGTTCTCGTTAATTTTCTCTTTGGCTACGAACCCTAATGCTCACATCACCGACTACCTGGAAGTCCTGCATGAGACACCAGTTTGGCATCTTACCTTTAGACGTCCAACTTTTGACTGGGAGATCAATGATATTGATGCTATGCTACGGAGGCTAGAGTCAGCTATAGTGAGGCTTAACCAAGAGGATCATAGAATCTGGTTAGCAAATCCTGATGGAACCTCCAGTGTGAGATCGAGTGTGCAGTTCTTTGGTAGTTATGTTGGTTCCTAAGGCCCATGGAAAGACATTTGGTATGCTCCCGTTCCTCTTAAGGTCCAATTTTTCATGTGAGTTGCGACCATGGGGAAGATATCAACTATTGACGTCTTGTGGAAAAAAAATGCCTAATCCTTACGAACATATGCAATTTATGCAAGGGGGATGGGGAGTCAATCTCTCATGTTCTGGTTGCTTTGCCCCTTCTCTTAAGATGTTTGGTTTGGGGTTCTTAGGGATTTCGGCATGCGGTGGGTCACCCCGCCAGACCTGAGCACTCTTCTTTCCTCGTGGAAAGGGAGTGCCTTTTTTACTAGAGGGAAAAGGATTTGGAGGCTTGTACCGGCAACTGTGTGCTGGCCAATCTAGTTGGAAATGAACAAGAGAGTTTTTGAAGGTCAGGCTGAATTGTCCTTCCGTATATATTAAAGAGCTAAGGAAAAAGTTCTTTTGTGGGCCTCTCAATACAAGGACTGTGGGCATTTGAGAGTTTTTTATCTTTGCAGGAATTGGGAGGGAATCATTGGTTGTAATCCTCTGTAATAAAGGGGTTTGGGGTCACCGAGTTGGTGGTGTCCCCCTTTGGTTTGGTCCTTTGGGCCTATTTTGTTTTTTTTTTTTCTCCATTTTTTTTTTTTTTTTTGATTTCTTATCCCTTTCTTAATAAAATTTTTCCTTCATAAAAAAAAGATTTTCATTGATAAAAAAATGCATTACATAAGTGGCGGTAGGCCCTTTAAAAAGACCTTAATTGATAAAATAAAATTTTGAATAAAAATACCCCTAAGTGGATGTATTGCCAGCACTAAAAAAAACCCTATAAAACTTTTAAAACAAAACAAAAAAAAAACGTTTTAAACACCTAAAATTTCTCTAAACTGCTACTAACTCCCAAATTGTGGCTCATAAGGCCTTATTACATAAAATCAACCCAAAACAATAAAATTTCCTAATTTACTGATGTGGGCAGCAAGTTGTCCTCTTAGATTTCTTGGGAAACCTGAGTTGGGGCTTCCACAACGGATAGGTCTTCTCAAGCCATTGCAATGTTGCCGCATCATTCTAGAACACAAGTCGTTACCCGTTTGTCACTTACATCATCAGGCCAAATGGATGACGTCACCACCCATACAGACCTAGTAGGTGCATGATGAATCTTGTTGTTTCTAGTAGCCCTTGATTTTTGACGATTTGTCATGTCTGGTTGAGGTCGAATTGATGTCGTTTTGGATATTTTGTATATTTTACAAGATTTTTCTCAGATATGAGCTTCTTCTTCAATCTATGAAAATCTAAGGTTGTTAGTGGATGATTCTAGTTCGTTTTGGTCCCCTTCTACATTTTTGAATGCCTCCAATTTCACGCAATTCTATGAAGAAATGAGCACTTGGTGACATTTTTTGTGACCCATGTTTGCCACCTGGGGTATACTTCGCCTTTACTTTATTCGAATTACCTCTATAAAGCTTACCTGTTGTGTTTTATGGTACTTCATGGTCTGATGTGTTTCCTCCACTGTTTAGAGTTGTTGTGGCATGTAGCACTCATGTTTATGCTATTTTGGAGAAGCTGGAAGCTTTGATTGGCCTGTGTTGTCTGTGATCTCTCTAATTTGTTCTCCTTTTGGCTGTCATTCTCTGTTTCGGAGCATTCTTGATTGTTGGTTTACTGTTGTGGACCTTGTTGGTAGTCTTTTGCTGCTTCTGCTTCTACAGGACTCTTCCATCCTTTGTGAGCTTATTTGTGCTCGTATGTTTGTGTCACCAGCAATATCGCTTCCATCTTTGTGGTCTGAAACAATAGCAAAGTTGTGGGAGAACACAATAGTGTTTTTCAGTGTGACCACTAGTATACTTGGTATGTGGTGTGGTTGTTTGATTGTGTACAAAAGTCTATTGTGGTGTCTCCCAGTTTCTCTGCTTGCTTTGATTTCAGATATTGCAGAGTGTTGGTGGCAATTAGCCCTGTGCAGCTTTTGTAAGTTCTTGGCAGCTTCAACAGTAGGCCTTATTGTTGTGTATTAGGCTTTGTGTGGTGCCATTCATGGTGGCCGTGTGGTTGAGATATTTCCTGTTGTTTCTTGGTCTTTGAAGTGTGCTATTCGATTCTCCAATAAGTTTTTGAGGATTAAATTATGTCTTTAGTGACTGCAAATTATTCCGAGTCTTTTCCGGAGAAGTTGCCTCTATTCGACGACTTATGGCACTGTTTTAGTGTGATCATGTTCCCTTAGCCTCTGTCTATTATGGTACAACTATTTCTCATACCTCTTGACCCAGTCATCCCTGGATCATTCACTCAAGGGGGTCTCTGATCATATGACTGATATGTCTAGCCCTTTTTCCTCTCATTAGGCTAGTTCTGGTCGAGACAAGGTATGTATTGCTAATGGTTCCTCGCCTTCTATAGTTGGTACTAGGTGTATTTCCCTTACATCTTTCTTGCCATTGTCTTATGTATTCCATGTTGAAAACTTTAAGTGAACTTTGTCTCTATTAGTCATATTACTAAAGTTTTGAACTGCAATGTTACCTTTTTTTCTTTCGTATTATGTTTTCCAAAACTTGAATACAGGGAAGATGATTGGTCAAGACCATGAGGATTAGGGGTTATATCTTATGGATGGTTGTTTTCCAATTGTCTCTACTGTTCAGCAGGCTTCATCCCCATCTCCTATAGTTTAGTAGGCCCCTCCTCTCCCTTCTTCTTCTTCTTGGGTTAATCAACTTCGTTGGTGGCATTCCCTTACCCATGTTAAAAACATTGTTTCCGAACTAATGTCCTTCTATTTCCAATTTCCAATTTCCGTTGTGAAACCTATGAGTTAGCGAAGCACTGTCGCTCTTCTTATTCTCTTAAGTATGAGTTGCAGTTCTGTTCCCTTTGCCTGTCCATTCAGATGTGTGGAGACCTGCACCAATTACCTATTTATTGGGTTTTTGTTATTTTGTGACCTTTATTGATGACTTTTTCCAGGCTGCTTGAACTTATTTGTTGAAATACATGTATGAGGTTTTTTCAACCTTCTAATTGTTTTACAAATTGGTCGAAACCTAGTTTAACACTAAGCACAATGTCCTTTGCTTGGATAATGATGGGGAATATATGCTTAGTTTGACACTAAGCACAAGGTTCTTTGCTCGGATAATGGTGAGGAGTAGATGTCTCAAGATTTTTCCTCTTACCTCTCTCTCTCTCTCTCTCTCTCTTAGCATGGCATCTTTCACCAAACTACTTGTCCTGGTACTTCTGAACAGAATGGAGTAGCTAAGAGAAAGAACCATCATCTCCATGAGATGACTTATGCCTTGCTCATTTATATGCATGTTCCCCAAATATTTTGGGCTGATGGCTTTCATATTGCTACATATCTAATGAACCGTTTGCCTACCCGTGTTGCTAGCTTCAAAAGTCCTCTCAAGCTTCTCTCTTGTTCATCTCTTGGTTCTTCCCTTCCACCTAAAGTGTCTGGACACATTTTCTATGCTAACGTTCCTAAGTCTAATTGCTCTAAGTTAGACCCCAAAGTTCTTAAGTGGGTCTTTCTTAGGTATGCTCCAAATCAATAGGGATACAAATGTTATCACCCCTGTACTCAGAGGCGCATTGTTTCTCTAGATGTTACCTGTCATGAGACTATTTCTTTCATTTCATCTAGCCAGCCTTATCTTCAGGGGAAGAGTAGACATGGTAGTGAAGATGAGGTTATTTCTCTCCTTGTTCTGTCATATGTTTTTTACGCAAATGAATATCGTAACGAGGGGGAATGGGAGATGAAACAAGAAAAAGGGCCTATGGAAACCACCCAAATGAAGGATTGGGTGTAAGATTTCACTCATGTATTTGTTCAGTAGAAGAAAAGAGTTTCCCCTATCCTTGAATCTCATGTGCCTCTACAATTGGTCACTTTCTCTCTAGGTATTGCTCCCACTATGCCTCATGATGACTCCTATCTTTCCATTGCTATTAGGAAGGGTGTTCGTTCTTGTACTCAACATCCTATTGCTAACCATGTCTACTATAATTCCTTTGTTAGTGTATATGAATGATATGGACACAATATGTAAGGGTATTTGGATACATTGCATATGAGTGGTATACTTGCAAATACTCAATGCAATGTCTCTAGTATCCTTTTTAATAATACATTCATATGCGTGAGTAATACACTCTCATACGATTTTCCCCTTTTAGTAATACACTCTCATACAATTTTCCCCTTTTTCTCTCTTTCTTCTTCTTCCTCTCTCTTCTTCTTCTTCTTCCTACAACCTTTACCTTGGTTCATAATCAACTACACCAAAAATCCACTTAGTCTCCCAAGTTTAGGGATTTCTCCACTTATCTGTTCTTTATTTCTATTCCTTGTAGTGTATCTCAAGCTCTTTCTCAATTTCATTAGAGAAGAGTAATGGAGAAAATACAAACATTCAAGAAACACAAAACATGGGATGATGTAGAGCTCTCACATGGGAAGGAGCCTATAAGTTGCAGGTGGGAATTCTTTGTGAATTTGCAACCTAGTGGCATTGTGAAGTGGTATAAGGCTAGATTAGTGGTCAAAGGCTATACACAGAAATATAGGGTTGATTACCAGGAGAACTTTGCCCTTGTAGCAAAAATGAAGAATATTCGTATTTTGAATTCTGATGTTGCGAATCAGGGATGGCCATCACTAACTTGACGTATAAAATATCTTTCTACATAGATATCTTTCAGAGGAAGTTTACAAGAGTTTGGCTCATGAGTTTCAGAATTCTACCAGTAAAGGAAATGTATGCCATCTTAAGAAAGCTCTTTACAGCCTCAAGCAATCTCCTAGAGTATGGTTAAAAGGTTTTGTAGTATCATGCTCAAGAATAGTTACAAGCAATGTCAAGCAAACCATTCACTCTTTATAAAGCATTCAAAAGGGAAGGTGACGGCTCTCATAGTATATATGGATAATATTTTGTTACAGGTAATGATTAGTGTGAGATCAACAACCTAAAAAGCTTTCTAAGCAAGTAGTTTGAGATTAAGGATTTGGGACTTCTTAAGTACTTACTTGGGATTAAAGTTACTAGATCCAAGGATAAAATCTTCTTATCCTAGAGCAAGTACATGCCATGGTTTAAAGTATTGCATGATACACATCAGTATCATAGGGTGGGGGTACAATAACCCCTTAGTTTTAAAACTTAGCCCTATCGCAACACATGCTATGAGTATCGCATGTGTCTTACAATACAGGTGAACTTTTTCTTAAGAAATCCATTAAAACATGGATCACTTCGTGACTGTTAGAGTATAGCATATTGTATCTCGCTCTATCGTATCATCGATTTCAAAAAAAACCCAAACATCGTTTTTGCAAAATTATAGCTTTAACTTCTTTTAGTTAAATCTAAGACTCTACTTGATTCTATTTGAATCTAAAACTTATATTTCGGCCGGATTAAAGATCAAAACCGAAACCCCAAATTTTGACAACTTCATATGTGATACACATTTTTGAAGTTAAAAGTTATTTTGGAAAAATAAAAAATATTTATTTCTTTATTTCTTTGAAAAAATAAAAATTTAAAAATTTAGAAAACACACACACCGAATGGGCATCATTGTTCGGTCTATTTTTTATATGAGATACTACAGCCCATTATCTATATAATATGTCAATTTGGTATATTTAGGAAATAAAATAATTTTTTGTATATATCTTTTAATTAAATAAATAATACTGAAAAATGTCAAATTTTTTTAAAAAAATACAAGAAGCATATTAGAACACATTGAAACATATTGTGTATGTTTCTCTTCATTCTACTATGTTTTCTGTATTTTTTATTGTATTTTTAATAAAAATTACAAAAAAAAGGAAAAAAATTAAAAAATTACAACAAACATAGTAGAACATTTTGAAACATACTGTGCATGTTTCTCTACGTTTTATTGTAATTTGCTGTTTTTTTTTGTTTTTCTTGCTTTTTGAGTGGATTAGGAGTCTTGGAACTGCTGCTATATTTATATCTTATTGTATTATATTCTCTAATTTCACTCTCGTAATTATATTTTTGTAATATTTTGCATTATCAATGAATGGCATTATTGTTTTAGTTATACATTTGTGTCATTGATTATGTGGATTTATAGCTTTATTATACAATGTGTAGTATAATTTATAAACCTCTAACACTTAAAAATTCCAAACATGTGCGACAACAATTGCCACAAGGGTACCAGTTTCCAACTATTGATACCCAAGCGTGTAATGAAGTATAATTGTTTATAAGTGATTATAACATTTCATGAAGTTTCATTAAAAAAATCCAAGGTTTATATAGTGTTTCCATAGATTCCATAGGCGACAATGTATGTCATGAGGGAGACAGTTCTCCGAACCATCATAGATGATTATTTTCTATATGTAATGATTCATAAGTGTGTATTAATGTTTATTCTATTAGATCCTAAAGTTTATTAAACAAATCCATTCGTTTAAAGCATGTCTCTTAAAGAAAACTCTATATGGGCTTAAGCAATCCCCTAAAACATAGTTTGAGAGATTTCACAGTATCATGCTCAAGAATGGGTATATACAATGCCAAGCAGATTACACCCTCTTTGTAAAGCATCGAAGAGGGAAAGAAACAACACTCCTTGTAATGATATTGTGGTTACAAGTGATGATCAATGTGAGATCAATCACCTGAAAAGTTTTATTGGCAAGGATGATACAGGATAATCCCAAAAGCCACAAGTAGTTTACAAAGTAACAAGGCGTAAGCAAAATATCAATGTACACAACCAAGAATTGAACTTTAAAATCACAAGTAGCCACAAATTTTAGAAAATCAGAGAATTGATATATATAGAAGGAATTAGAAGGGTTTAGAATTGAAAAGGAGAAGAAAATAGGAAGAAATGACCCATAATAGTAATTCTGTTATTTTTAGGCAAAATCTCAAAATTACCAAAATACCCCTACTGATGCATTAAAAAATTCTGAATTTTTTACAATAAGTTCTAACGTCTTTGAAGGTTCTTTAGTCCAAATTTCATAAAATTTGTATCAAAATTGAAGAAGATATTCAATTTTCAAATTTAATGTTTTGGGTTTCAAGAATCCAATCAAGATTGATTCTAAATAGGTTCTTTAATTAAAGAAACAATAATCAGCCAATGTAAGTAAAGAATTCACCAAGAAAGATAAATAATCAAGAAATAAGAAGCAAGAAAAAAAAGGAAGAGAGAGAGAGAGATGTCAATTAAAGAAAGAGAAAATAGAAAAAAAAGAACCACTTACTCATGAAGAGAGAATAGGGAACCCACGACTACGATGGTTTTAAAACTCGTCCAATCCGAGATCGGATCATCTAATCCGGATCAGGATTGGTCCTTGAATGCAACTTGCGATCTGCATGGAAACGTATGATCCGGTTCCGGATCATCCGGTCCGGCTTTGGGATCAGTTGATCCCATTGTAGGATTATCGGATCGGTAATCCTGACGTCCAGATTGCCCGATCCGAAAGTCGGCACCACCGATCCCGACACCAGAACATTAAAATGGAGAAAAAAAGGGGGTTTCCTTGCGAAACCCCCCAAACTCATTCCTAAACCCTCTAACC